>JAHPZR010050414.1:0-15000 GCA_019787425.1 Platygyra sinensis | reverse complement strand
AGGCCTCGTTCCCAGGACGCCTGAAGCCGAAGAAGAAGATAAAATTTTAGAAAGTTACCTTATGGGAATGAAGATCAAGGAAGGTCAACTAACGCTGCCAACAGTTTCCGAGCGACCAGAAGGGTTTGACCTGTTTTATCAGCGGCGAAGTCGAAGAAGGATTTATGAGTATGAAGTGGATGACGAAAAGTTTACCTTGCTTGTTTCCAAATATCAAGAGAAAACCGTGGATGCCGCAGAAAATGAACCGAGCGATTTTGACGAAATAGATACACAGGTATTATTTTAATTCCCAAAATTTACACTGAAACTTGCTTGTTCTTGTTTGCGAGATCTAAGACCTCTTTGTAGCCTCCGCATGTGAGCTTGATTCGAACAAAACCTGAATACAAAAGGCTCACCGCTCGCTCACTCGCTCAGTCAGGTCACTTGGCTAGAGTCAGTTGGTCGGACAGTGAGTCAGTCAGTCAGACATTCGGTTCACCCTTCCGCCCGTCAGTCAAATAGCGAGTCAGCCTGCCAGCCAGCTAACCAGCCATTCAGTTAGTCGGTCCGTCATTCAGTCAGCCAGCCAGCCAGCCAGTCAGTCAGTCAGCCAGCCAGCCAGCCAGTCAGTCAGTCAGTCCGTCAAATGGGTGTTAATCTTTTGTCTCGTTTGCCTATCCAGACGGATATTCATCTCCACTGTAAAGAATGGGACCGAATGTTTGAAGAAGAAAACTGGGAACCAGAGCAGATTGTAGCCAAATTACCTATTTTCTTACAGTTCCTGCGAACAGTTCAGAGTAGCGTGGCACCATAAGCTACTGCAAGTGCAGGGTGTGAGTGCAGACCTTAACATTTAAAAATAAGAGTGTTTTTTCCATCACTATAGTGAATCGAATGTCTAGTGTAAATAGCCGTGCGAACACTGGAGACTGTATGTAGGTAATATGTCAAACACGAAAGACAGTGTTCAACCACATTTCCGAAAAAACGGCAAGAGGCGAGAGGCGCGCAGCGGAGTATTTTTGACGAACTTCGAAATGTTTGCAAATGTGGTCAAACTCTTGAGTGTTTCATATATCAATTCAATCGAGACTAAAACTAAGGAGAAAACGGAGAAATAAAATCGTCAAAAGCCATGCTAATTAATATCAGATATCCAAACATCGTCACGGTAATGATTTCCTTTTTTTAAACTTGATGAATTGTTAATGAGTTTGAGCAGAGCCAATGTCAACCTTCGTCTAAACCTTAGCTTCCTCGGAACGTTTGACAGAATCCGAAAGCATTTGAAGTTCTGCAGTGCGAATGTCTTGACCGAAAGTCTTGGAAATTCCGTGATCAAAATCGAATGGAAAGGGAGCTTTCAGGAGGACATTTTTGAAAATTAGGGTAGTCCTTATCTCTTTAGGAGATTCGGAAACGTCCAAGAATTAAAGCCCAAAGTTTTGGTCGAATGTAAAGCACCCTGTATGTAGTACAATCTCAAGTAGTTCAAATATATGCATCGATCACAACAAACTTGACAATAATTCGTTGATTTTGTAAACGAAGGTTGAGTTTGATTAAAATTAACAGAAAGCAAAGATGGCGAGGACAGTATTTGTTCCAAAATCCAACATATGACGTTATACAAATGGGACAGGGAGTACAGCAGGAAAATCATTCTCCTTCAACACTTGTGATCTGGTATCTATTTCTACAGCAAGAATTTTAATGACTTGTGTTTGCTATTGTCCTTATTGTCCTCAGCTTACTTCAACGATCTTACCCTGAGCGTGAGTTCTTTCTCCCTTATCAAAAATCATTGCCAAAAAATTCTACTAACTTAGTAAAAAAAAACGCCGCCCTATTGTGGTTCAACTCCCTAAATGTTGTTTTTCACGTCATTAAAAATAAAATTTCTTTAGAAATTGATTATCATCGTTTCTGCCATATTTGGTTCCTCAATCAACTAAAGAGCCAGAAATTGTAAAAGGTCAAAAAATAATACGAAGTCATGGCAGAAATTTTACAAAGAGCTTACATGAGCATCCACTTGTGCTTCAGAAGCACAAAGTACATTCTTGTTACGATTTTCAAATACAGTGATAAAGTTGCTATTCTTGCTCGTCTGTTGGTTGTCCTTTAACTCCCACCTCGAGCCCAGTCTCCTCAACAGGACCTTTACCAGCGGGCATAGTTTGTTGGGTGGGCAAAGGTTCCTCTTTACAAGTTTTGGTTTGGACGCCGGAGCTGGTGCTTTCCTGAAATGGTTTCCCTTCAGAAACTGAAGGTTGCCCCTTGACGCCCACCTCATCCCCAGTCTCCTCGTAAGGACCTTTACCCGCGGGCATAGTTTCTTGAGTGGGCAAAGGTTCCTCTTTGCAAGTTTTGGTTTGGACGCCGGAGCTGGTGCTTTCCTGAAATGGTTTCCCTTCAGAAAGTTCTTTATGAGCTTCCGCGCCTTCCTTGACTTGTGCTGTATCCTCTGCCTCAGTTCGCTGTACTATGCCAGGCCCATGTATTTCCTGTAGAGGCTGCTCCTCTCTGCCATCTCTCTGATCTTCAATCTCAACCTTTGAATCCTCATTGGTTGGGTCTTCTGATTCCTGTCTGACCTTACCAAGATCTTTTAAGTCGCCTTCTTGAAAAACGTGCCTCACACTTCTTTCTGGGTTTTCTTCGAGCTCGTCCCTTTTGGCTTTCGGTTGTTCGCTTTCCTGTAATGGCACTTCCTTCATAGATTCAACTCCCTCGGCGGGCGTGCTCGAAATACTGCTCTTTGGACTTTCTGATTCTTGCGCAGGCTTTTCTTTTTTGTTTTCCAATTTGCTGACATCAGCAGACGATTTCTCTGCTTCTGATGTCGCTTGCGTGGGTTGCCTTGCGTCCTTGTCCTCTGCCACGATTTCTTCGGTCTTGATGGTTGTGTCAGTAATGCTTTCTTTTGGTTTCTGTGATTCTTGCGGAATCGGTCTTTCTTTGGCCTTTTCAATCTCACTAAAGTCAGAAAACGATTTCTTTGCTTCTGCGGTCACCTGGATGGGCTTCCTTGTTTCCTTGGTAGATTCCACATAAGCTCCATGACCTTCCCTTTCCGCTTCCTGCACAGACACAAAGCCCGGCCTTATGTCAGCACTACCATCACCGCCCTCCATGCGTTGGGGCGGACATCCTTCTTGTGGTGTTGGTGACTTTGGATCGTGAGCAGGAATCTTTCCAGACGGCGAGATTGGCATTTCCAAATGCCGAGGGGGTCCCGTTCCTGATGCTCGATTTCCTGGAAAAGAAGAAATATGCTGAAGAAATACTGCAGTAAGAGGAGCGGTGTGCTGGACTCCATATCAACAGCATCAAGCCTGGACAAGTATCGAGTCTTATTGTTGTATTATTCACTGAGAACCTTGCCGAAAATGCCCGGACATCAGTTCCGATGGACTAGCATCTCATCAGCAGTGGGATCAAAAGAAAAGTCTGCTTCAGGCCAGTGGCCTATAAAGCAGGAAATCATCCCAGTTTCTGAAGCATGAAAGAACTAGGAGAATTTTTGCTCTCCCCTGGACGATGTGCTGGTCCACCGCAGGGTTCCCCCCTAACAGTAAATTCGCCAGTACCCATTTATACACATTGGTGAAGAGAGGTACTTCGAGAGTAAAGTGTCTTTTACAACAAGAACATAACACAATGACCCTGACCAGGACTCGACCCGGACAGGTCGATCTGCATTCCAGAGCACCATGTGGCTACTGTACTATGCCTCACGGAAGGTGGTCGTGTATAATATCACAAATGTTCAAACCTAGCTACTTCTTGTATCAACTAACCTGGAGAAGTAGTGATTGTATTCACTGAGTGGTCGCCTGCCAAGATAACTGTTGCTCCACTAGCGTGTATCGTTGTGTTCGCTCGGAGAAGGAAAATATTAACAAAGAATATTCAATTCAAAATATACGTTGAAGGTTCGTCTGACTTTTGAATTGCCTCAATCATGCATACAGCTACCGTGACAGTTAGTTACAGTTTCTTAGTTTTCTCAGGTACATTAGTTATGTGTTGGTAAGGTCTACGTATAACAAGAAACGACCAAACTGATTAAATCATGGACTGTCAACTTACAGGTAGGTTTCTCCCTTGTACTGAAGTTCCCTTGAAATTGACTCTCAGAGTGCAAGGCTGATTTCTATTTGACAAGACAAAAAAATCTCTTGGTTAGAAATTAACTGTTCACGTATTTCGAGAGCAAACTTAGAAGCAGCACCATATTTTACAGTACAGACCAGGGACAAGTGACCACAAATTCACGTAAAAAAAGCGTCATAAAAAACGCACAGGCGCGAGATCGTGTGCGAAGCGCGAATCAGAAACGCACCTAGAAAGGCGCATTATTAAACGCATGGGGCAGCTTGTTGTTTTCCCAGCCAAGAATCTAAATGCTACTCAAGCTGCTGAATCATTTTATCCCGTTAACGAAGAATTACATTCGGGTCAGGGAAAGATTATTGAAACAATAACGACATACTTCAGGACTGTAAGTACGTTTTGAGTCATCTGCTGCCTGAATCCAACTTGTTAGTTCAAGGCCCAAAAATAACTTACAATTACTGTTTGTTAAGACGGTTTTAAATTTTACTGTGGTGTTTTACGTTGAATTTCGTTTATTTTAAATTCATTGATACGTTGAACTAGCAGACGTGACAATTTTATTTATTCAACGCCAACATTTGTAATTTGATACTTTTGTTTTCCTCGCAAAGTTTGTAACATGATACCCTTGTTTTCTCAAAAACATACAAAGGAAAATATGCTCGCTTTTTTCCTGCTGGAGAAAAATGAAATAATGTTATTAACTTATAAAAAAATTGAAAAGGAATGATTTTGTCTCATTCAAGAGGCAAATTTTTCATATCATCCATAAACAGTTACTAATTTAATTACCAATGCAAATAGTCACGTCGTGTCTCGGAATAGCACGTTCTTATTTGGTTGCCCCCGTTGGTGTTAACAATAAACCAGTTCAAAATTCACAATGATATCGATTAATACAACCGAGAAGCGTTTCAACTTGACCGATATATTATATATTACATCGGTGAATGAGTCCGTTCAGACTGACTAAATTTATTTCCGGTTACCGTAAGTGCCACTGTGTCTGCAGAAATATTTGAGAAGTTTCTTTTGTCACGGCATTACTATTTTAATGTCGCTAACTCGGAAATGCCACGTTTGGGTGAATACATTTGTGAACTTCTTGTTCTCTTTCATAGGGAAGAAAATAAACAGGCGGCTGAGGAGATCCATTCGTTTCCCTCTTTAAATCTTAGCAAACACGAAATAGTTTGAAAACAGCACGCGTCCTTTTTAAACCGAGCCAGGGATGGTTCCAAAAGATGCGCTGTCACAAACGCGTTCTTTGCACCAAAAGGGAGAACTGATATTACCTGACATATAACTGCTATTGCCCGTTAAGGCGAAAGTGTGGTATCGCATGGATGAGTCTGAACTCTGGAACGGATTGTATCATGCTGACAACACTAGAGCGCATGCGTGTTTCATGTTGTGTTCTACCACAAGGAAAAGCACTTAACGTCCCTTGTATAATTGTGTATGAAATGTATCGGCTACCTAACATATTGTTAACACTAATGCTAATCAATTTGCGCATGCGCTTGGAGCAAATTTTGTTTGTTCTTAGGAGAATAGTACCATAAGGATAACAGGAGAATATTGGAACCATATATAGTTTTGTAATGTTACTTAAGAAGTGATGTAAGTGTAGTAAGTTTTACGTAGCAATTAATGGTACCACCCCAACTCCCGCCAAAAGAAGGCTAATTAATTAATTGAAATTAATTAATTAAACAAACATTAAAGTTTACACCTAATTGCCATAGTGCCATAGTGCCATAGTGCTTCAGCGCTGTCAACCCCCAAACCATCCCAATAGTGCACTCTGCACTAAAAATTGTGAACTACTAGAACAGGAAAAAAGTTACCCTGTAAGATCGACCATTTCTCTGATGAAAGCAAAGAACTAATAGCGAAGCGCGCGAGTGACGTCATGACTCAGACAAGACTCAGACAAACAAACTGGAATGGTGGATGATTTTGAAGATTTCTTCAAGAGCAAACGCCGGTGTTCCTTAAACACTTGTGAAACAAAAATTTCGCTTATATTCCCTGTATTTCCCTCAGAACGAGCTTATGTCGACTGAGTCTCGAGGGGAATTCAGTGATTTGCGTTTTATTTTTAGTCTTCGCGCGCTTCGCTATTAACAATGAGCTATGAGCCTAAACCGCTGGAGAAATGGCAGAGCGAACAACACGAAGTGTAGCTGTTCGTAATTAAGGACGTTCGCGCGAAATTTTTCTAACATTGATTTTTTTCTGAAAATTTCACCATTGAAAGATGATGAGTTAGCGATGTCAGAAATGTAAAAAAAATGGGGAGAGCTTTGAAGGGAAATGTTCTCTGCCAAATATGGTTTAAATGGATCTATTAAGCGAATTTAGTCAACTGGTGATGTTCCTCAAAGAACAAGTTCGCATTTAGCGACTATAGTTTCACGCGCCTTGCAGCCGCAAGACGGCAGGATTCCATGTCCCGTGGACAGAAATCTTGAAATGTTTTTAACTTCCCACATTGATTTTTTGTTCATATTTGGACAATGTGTTGATAATGGTAAATTATATCTGTTTCTGAAAAGAAAGGTAGGGGTCACCGAACGTCCAAGATCGTTAAATCCAATAAAAGCTCTTGCAATGGCCATCTGCCCTATTATTGTTCATTTTAGTACTTAGCGCGCGCGCAGTAAGGATGCGCAGAAACAATTAGCGCGAACGTCCTTAATACTTGTAAAGCTGTTAAAATCTGCTTTTTACATTTCTCTATTTAGTATAAATCTACTAGCGTTCTATCACGAATGCCTTTCTCTGATTGGCTATGCTACTCACTATCCATTCTATTTTAGTATAAATCTACTAGCGTTCTATCACAAATGACGTTCTCTGATTGGCTACGCTACTCACGTTCTATTCTGCGATAGATAGTAGCGTAGCAGTGTGCACTTGTTAACAAAATAACGGTACTTCTTGGCGTTTTCGAGGTGTCTCTAAAGAGGATTTAAATAAAATTTTGAACGACTAGTAGATTTATACTAAAACAATTAGATTTATCACGCGATAGAAATCTCGAGCTCATAATCTAATTGTTTAGTAGATAGTGAGTACCCAATTATGTGCAGTTGCTGACAAGATGAGGGCCGTGTTTGGCAAGAGAATTATGATACAGATAAAGTTCACAGGCTAAGTTTTTTTGAACGATCAGTAGATATACCAACACAATTAAAACAATTAGATTTCTATAGTTAACTCGGGCTATGAACTTATCAGCTATTGCACGATAGAAACCTGAAGTTCCTAATCTATTAGAAATCGAAGGCAAGCCCGAAAATTAGTTCTAAGCTAAATGCTAATATTGCCCTTGAGTAGTTCTGATAGAAAGATCCGCCGGCAGTGGACCCGAAGTAGAAGATGGTTATCTCGTAAAAACTTTGAACTTTCAACTTTGTTAAGAACAGCCTAAAAGTAAAGTGAAAAAATAGAAGCACGATGCCACAGAGTAAGGAGGTTACAGTCACTGACATGACATGACATGACATGCCATTTAAGAAACCGGAGCTTTAAAATTAAGCCTGTACATACTTACGCAATTATCACTGAAAGGAAACCTTGATCCACGACATCTCTTGTTCCACATAAAATCAGTGACAACCTAGACAAAATAAGGAATAATCCATGGATGAAACATTGAAATTACAGTCGAATCTCCACTAACGGTCAACTCAACAAAACGGCCAGGGCCCAATTTCTCGAAAGCCCCGGAAACATTCGGGCTCGTAAAGCCATCCGCTAATTAAACTCTATCTAAGATAAACACAGAGAGCTGCTTATACGTCCGCAACTTTTTGTATGAAGACAACCCCTCTCCATTTTAAGAATATATTGTTTGAGAATAAAAATGCAAGCTAGAGTGTATTCTATTGAGTTACTCATTCGTTATTGAATTTTTAAGACAAAACTTGTTTTTAGTGTTTGTTAATATAATCATGTGATATTTCAGAGCATTTAAAAAGGGTTTCTTGATTTTATATTTCATTACTGCTAAATTTATATTCTAATGCTATGTTATTAAGCTTGAGTTTATTCATATTCATCGAACACCATCATTTCCTGGCCTTTCCAGCTGTATTTACTCAGTTGCTATGGCTCGTTTCTGATGTTTGCTTTTTGGAAGCGTTCTTCGTGGAAATAACCATTTGGCATTCTGTAACTTGTCGGATTTTGTTGTGGAATTTTTTAGTCAAACTTTATTCGTTTAGTAGTCTTGTTTGAATATCGAAACACGGCTGCCTAATTAAGATTCGTATCTCGTTAATACCTCGCACAAAGATCCAGCAAAAGTGTGATTAAGAGCCAACAAAAGTGTGATTACCACAATCAACACTGAGGTGTTTATTTGTATGTGTTTGAACTCAAGATCACGCAAACAGATAATGATATGGACTAGGCGGGCTTAAGATTGAGAAAAAGGCCAGCCCACGAACTTGGAGTTGAGCCATTGTTCTATTAGTAATACTTATGTTGTATGAAATATTTAACAACAACTTTTGTCTCTTAACTTAGTGTTATCCATTAGTAATACTTATGTTGTATGAAATATTTAACAACAACTTTTGTCTCTTAACTTAGTGTTATCCTTAACTTTTAATAGTCGGTTTAAATCAAGGTAGAAAACGTTTTAGTCAACCTCGATAGCCTCGAAGGAAAATATGTTAAATAGTTCGATGCGCAGTCGCACTTAGGCCTTATATGGATTGCGCATGGCACATTATGTTAGTCTAATTGACAGTTTGACATTGATTTGATTAATCAAGTGGTTGTCCCTTTAAAAAGGAACGTGACGAGTTTGCTCGTAGCAGCTGTAGTTGTAGTTGAAGTTGAGTTGTAGTTCTAGTTGTAATAGTTGTATACAGTCAATTGCTGAAGTATGAAAACATGACAACTGTACTAGAGATCACCAGTGGAAATTAAAACTTGAAGTAACCAAACAGACGAGTGTTGGAGTGATCTGCTAATTCCCCAAAAGATAGCTTCAACAATATGAATAAAACAGCTCTGTAATCATAACGTTTGAGATGCCGTTACGGCTTTCCGGGAGCAAAACCTTTTTGGGGCCCCAGGATCGTTTTATTCTACCGTCCCCCGGGCTATATCCTTTACCCTTGGTGAAATCTTTCCATTAGAGCCACCTTTCAACAGCAGCCACTTATTTGGTCTTTGACTCATTCAAGAGAGGCTCAATTGTAACTAAATCTGATCTCGGAGATAAGAACGAAAGAGGAGGCCGGAGGAGGAAGCGGGGGGAGTGAAGGTGAAGGAGGAGGGGGAGAGGAAGGGGGTGAGGGAAAAGGGGAAAGGGAAAGGGGTAAAGGAGGAGGCGGAGGGGATGAAGGAGGGGGAGCAAACATACGACGAGGACAAGGAAGAGGAGTAGTAGTAGGAGTAGAGTGAAGAGCAACAACACAGCAGGAGGAGGTAGAAGAAGAAAAAGAGGTGGAAGCAGAGGAGGAAGAGGAGGAGGACAAGAAGGAGGCAGAGGAGTAAGACATTAAAATACAATACTTCACACTATGTCCATTAACAGTCTACAACCCTGTTTGAAAAAATGGGAATGAAAACCCAAAGCCATCTATCCCACGTACCCTCCAACCTTTCCTGGAAGCCTTTGCCAAGTGCGCATGATTTCCAAATAGATACAGACCACACCGTGCCCGAGATATTGCCACACAGAGGCGATTCATTGACGATAAATAGCCAATCTTTCCTTCTTTGTTGCTCCGGACCAGGGAAATGAGGATTATATCATTTTCTTGTCCCTGCAAAAAACAGCGATGACCAGTCAAAGGGTGGAATAAATACAAGAGCATTGCCAGAGCAATACGATGCATGTTCTATAGCGAGGGAAAGGGAAGGATTATTTTTAATGCACTAAAAGTTAACGAACAGTTTTATTATATAGGTTTTAATCGTGAGTTTTCTTTCTTACAAGTAAATAAATAAAAGTTATTACATAAACACCTGTGAAATACCAGGATTTTTTCCTTTTACTAAAAAATGATATCTTCATCGCACGCAGGGAAGATAGTTTTTTTTATCTTTCACATGTGAGGATATTGGTGTTGCCATAGCTACTAAAAGGATCACCATTGCTTTGGTTACATAATCTCTTAAAAAGTACTCAGATATGTTGCTGCATAATCGAAACATCATAGGTCCCTCCTCGGAAATTTTCGGTTATCTTCGGTAATCTTCTGTAGTCTTCGGAAAATGTCCGAAAATGTTCGGAAGCATTCGTCTTTCCTTTGGAACATTTTTGGAAAATCTTCGCAAATCTTCGGAAAGTGGTTGGAAATCTTCGGAAAATCGTCAAAAACGTCGTCATTAGAATGTTTCTATAATAAACAGATTACATGCCCGCTTGTGGATATAAATTTTGTCTTCTCGTGTACAACTCGACATCTCACTCGTTCGCTGGGTTCACTCGTGAGATATCGAGTTGAACACTCGAAGATAAAATTCATATCCACGCGCAGGCATGTAATATCCTCTATATCATATCTTTCTTAAATAAGTAGTTCGTCAGTTAATGTAACTAATGTATTCTTGTTAATACAGTTAATGAATTCTTTGTATAATTTTTCAAACGACACCTAGGAAGACCAATGATTATACAAAACTTACAGGCATTCCGAGTAGTAGCAAATTGTTAAAAACGATATTCCACATGTGAGGATATCATTCGATAACACTCGACGAGAATTTTAGTATCTATGCGCGGCCATGTGATATCTTGTATTTATATGACAAGATATCGTGTTTAAATAAAGATTTATGACCATGATGATCATGGTCATGATCATTTGTCGCACACATATCTGCGTCGGCAGTGACATCGATAGAGAATATGCCATTTCCGAGTCCTATTGTGTCTCTGTTTCAAATCGAGCCTAAGTGCGAAACCTTTCATATGAAAATGAGTTCTGCATACAGTTTCATCTTCATGCAAATCAGTCATTTTGATAAGAATGGTTTCGCAATTAGACTCGCTTTGAAACAAACGCAAAAGGGAACTCGGAAATGGCCTATTTGCAATCTCTCAATTTATCTGTTTCAGTTCATATTGCTGAAAACGTAGCAAAATGTTTATGTTCACATAGCGTTGCAACAACAATAACAACTCTATTGATACTCACCTAAAATTAAATTAAATGAACTGGAAAAGAGTTTCGTACCATTTTAACGTCTCCATCAATTCGTTTCCGTTTGAAAATCCGTTACCGGACACTTTTTTAGGTGTTTTTACTCCTAGCCCACCCTAAAAAGATCGGAAATCAAGTCTCTGTTTTCACATCGCGTCTACAAAAACTTTACGTTTTTTAAGTCAACACTTTTTGAAGCCTTTTTGGAAGTCTACGTCTTCATTTCAATCCAACGTTGTCGTTTGTTTGAGTGCCGACGATACAAAGCCTTTCAGAGGTAAGTCCTTGTTCGTCCTTGTGCAAGAAAATTAAACTGAAAATGGGCATGATTGACAGTTGCAGGAAAATGAACATGCAGTTGAAGATGCTTAGTTAATTGACACATGACAAAAATCAATTCGGAAACAACCTGTGAGGCGTTTAAGGCGGGCAAATTGGTATTCCCAAAACACAGGAAAGTTTTGCAATTTCTAGATTAAAATGCCGATAAATTTCATTGTTTAGGGACACCGAAATGGTCGCCATAGTCGACGTCTTCATGTGAAAGTGCTCCATTCCCACAGCCATATCTATCTGAACGCTAAAACGGCAAATTTAAGATGTAATAATTCCTTTGAAAGTCAAAGTATTTTCTATGGAAATGAACAGGTTCACATACCTGAAAACTGTCAATTGTGGTGACAAGTATATCTGCGAGAGCTGAAATGTCTGAATTTTGAAATTGCTTCCTTATTTCCAGGACCTAGAAGTTAGTTGACAGACACAAATAACCATAATGATTTGACTTCACGCCCTAATTCCAATCAGCAACCCCTTTCTAATAAGCCCCCACCCCCTCTCCTCCGAGTGCCAGTATTTCAATAGGCACCCTATTCCATTAACGGCCCTATTCCATTAACTGACATTATTTTAAGACCTAGCTAGTCTATAATAGGTGTCTGGGTCGGAGAAAGATTATCTGGCTTAAAGGGGCATTGTCACGAGGATTTTGCTGTTTTAGGTCAATTCTGTGCTAAAATCATTACTTTAAGGCTTTAATCATAAACAAAAAGCTTCTGTGAAGTTACGAAGATATCAAATGAATTTTATCAGAGAGGGCTAACCATAATAAATTTCTTGAGGATTTTTGGAACTCGTGGCATCAAAACCTGAAAAAATTTGCCAATTTTTCCAAATTTCAATCCATTTCCATCCATGCCATCCGTAGCGACAGGTGACAGGAAACAGTTTCAGTACCTTCAAATAGTCTTTGATAACAAAACTAGATCATTAGTTTTGGAATTCAATTGATGCGAAGGCACCTTCTAGCTTTTTAGAAAGTTGATAAATAGCGTGCAAGGAATAACTCTGGGTGTTCTTTATACATCTCTCCCAAATTGCAGTGGTGATTCATGGCGACTACTCGCAGCTTAGCAGGATATACATTCTACAACACCAGGTGTATAAACTTACCTGTCCCCGATAAGAGCAGAGAACTGTAATCTTTCTTGGCGGGACTCCACCCTTAACACAGAACGTTGTTGCAACTTCCGTTATCTCTTTGGCCTCTCGAGTGTTTCGCTTGGACGTTTCGCGCGATTCACTTTCCCAAGATGTGTGAGTCCAGAAGTACATGCTGGATTCAACACAATGAGGCAAAACATTGCGTTGGACCAGCTGGAACATAAAAACACAAAACAACATGCAGTGATAATGCGAATGTTTTCCAGGGCATACAGTCCATGTTAACTTCCCATATAGTCTCTCTAAACATATTCCCTATATGCATGGTATTTCTAAATTACTCATGCCTATGGAAATATGTATAGGGAGACTATATAGGAAGTTAACATGGGGTATATGCCGTCCCCAGAAACCACCATCGAATACGAAACTAATACTCCGCGCATGCTCACACGTCACGATTCTTGCTGCCAACCAACAGGATCGCGGTATCTAAGGTAATTCACTCTCTATATATAACTTTGACCAGGGGCGGGGCAGAAGACTCCTGAAATTTTCGTATATGCATCATCCAACGAAAAATGACGTCACATCCGGTCTAAACTGCGATTCCTAGCTCGTTTCGTAAAGCGAGAAAATGGCGTTTCGATTACTCAAGATTTCCCTGTATTTGTAAAGCATCAGTTTCGTTTCATTTTATAATGAGGATGGAAAGATGTTCCAAGCACATTTCTTCGACGTTTTAAGCGAATATTTCGGGAAAAGAGAATAGTTTAGTGTTGTTTTGGAGGACAATAACAGAGAGCCTCCTCTCTTCGAATGGCGGATTTTACAATTTTGCAGAACTGGTGTTGTTCCGACTTTTGGTTCTTGCTGTTCGTGATTCAGTGATAACGCTAAGTGCAATAGCCTATAATGTTAACAACAACCAGGATGAAGTCTTGCTGTCCATAGTTTGCACTGTGTACTCCGGGAACATAATTACCAGAAGCCGTTTAGTTGTGAAAGTCGCTGTCGCCAGAGCTTTAGTTGCTCTTTGCTGAAGTGTATTGGTACAGAGAAAAGCTGGATCGCTTGCTGAAGGAAGCTGAAGGTCAGTATCTCTTACTCCTGCATCTCTCGTTGAAGATTGTTGTTTTCAGTAAGATACAATACAGGTATACTGGTACTTCGGGGTCATCGGTTTTTTTTTAAATTTCGTGGCATGAATTAATAATTACTGTCGGTGCTTTTAATTTAAATTCACGTCCCGTACACACTTGATTGTGCTCATGTCTTATTTAAAGCTTAAGGAACAGAGTAAAAATTCGAGGAATATGTTTAAGTTCTACTCCTCTACTCAAATTCGAGCCATCAGAAGGAATCTGTCATTGATCAAGTCCTGTATAAAGATCAGGTCCTGTTAGGGTGTTTGGGTGTGTCGATCATCGGGGTGTTGTTTGAGGCAACACACCAAAGTAGCTGTAAGGCCCCATTTATATCATTTTGGATACACGGGACAACCCTCCCCCTAAAGCAACTTAAGTGTTTATATTCATGAAAACCTTGGCCCTGTAGGCCGACTCGTAGTTGAGTAAAGGGGGTAAGTTTCTAAAGAAACTATGGTGCTGCGTCAGTGGGAGTATTACAGGATAATTTGGTTTTATCAAGTTGACTGAGTTGAAAATGTGAATTGGCCACTGTAAAGAGATTCAAAAGATGACGTTTCGAGTGCAACCCCTTCATCGGAGCGAATCCAGGAATTGTGGGTTGTGTGTGGTTTATATAGAGAAATATGGAGCTACGCTATTGGTTGGTGCCTGGCAACATGAAAAACAACAGAATAAATTAGTTGAATGAAAAGTGTTCATTGATACCATGAGAATTAAGAGTGCCGATTTGAAAAATAAATTTTTGTTCTAGAGTTTTGCAGCTTTCTGTGCTTCCTTCATGTAAGGAGAGGCTGCAGACCACCATATGTTGCTTCGAATGATTCGGCAGATTAAAGTGGCTAGCAACCCGTTTAGATGCGTTTTCTCAACGTCGCGAAGATGTTCTCGGAATCGGTGGCCTAGTCGTCTACCTGTTTCGCTGATTCATAGTTGACCTTACACAATAATTATTATTCATGAATAACCCAAATTGAATAATCAAATGTGCAATCTCTCTCCCTCGGTTATTCAATCATAGTGAGTTTTGCCTAGTTGATTTTCTCTTTGATACAAATCTCTGCTTTAAATTTTAAATGTTGGCATTTCGTGGAACTCGCCACACTGAGAGTTTCCCGGTTATG
>JAHPZR010050413.1:12500-19893 GCA_019787425.1 Platygyra sinensis | reverse complement strand
GTGAAAGCAGTTTGTCCTTGACTTAACAAGCGCATGGTCTGAGATCGTTGTCTTCGATATTTTCTATGTTATGATTTTAAATAAATCACACTTGCGTTAAATCAATCATTTTGACTCGATCAATACGCATACTTTATAACCTTGAGTGCTTTTATTTACGCCGTGAAACAGCAGCAATTGCAGCATATTACTAAATCTAAGGAAAGCAAACAATGGGATTAGCGTCTCGTGGAATGCTCTGATGTTGCTATCAAATCACTCTATTGTTACTGTCAAAATGGAGGAAAAAGCGAGTAAAACCTGGGTTGGGGGGGCGGGGTGCTCATGGACAAACAAAATCACCCGGCCTTTCCCTATAGGCCCCCAAATCTTTTATTCCTCAAATGGGCGAAAAAAAAAATCCTCGCCCGCATTTGCTAACCTTTGGTTATTACTAGTTATATCTCTCTTACTACGTGCACTGTGATTGGTCAATTTAGCAGGCCATTCTCTACTGTACTGCCCACTAAAATTTAAAGCTGTTTTTGTACCAAAATGTTTTGTGATTTACCACCAAGTGTGTTTAACTTTTATAGCAAGTAAAAGTTTAAAACTTTCTAATTCTTTTATGTTAAAATGTGTATTAAATGTGCTATTGACTTTATAACTATTTCAAATTGACTTGTTTTGTTTTCGATGTGCTTCAGAAATTTGAAGCTCTTCTGCATGAATAGAAATCAATCCCAAACCTGACAGCCACACAATAAAGGTATAATAAATATCTTATTAACCTGGTCTTCTCAGTCAATACTGTAAGTTACAGACCCTCTTTTTTTCTCCGCCAATTCACTTGGACCATAAATCAAAGGGGGAAAACTTGGTCTGTAACTTGCAGTACAAACCTCGACCTCAGTTTGTAACAGGTATTTATTCCAAATTTCACTCACTGCCATTTGATTACCCATTCAAAGAAAAACACAACTTCCAGCTGCAATAGCCGAGACATGGGATTATGTAGGAATCAGGCTGGTCTGGTGTTATATACCATAAGAGGTGGAATATTAACGATGGCTGAATTAGCATTAAAATCCACATTGTGGTTGTGTAATTATTACAAGTCAGATATTACTTGCCTTTCTTCTGAGCCAGTGCAAAGTCCTTTTGCAAATTTGGAACCACCAAGGAAAACCTTTACACACCGCTTTCGTGATGAAGTTAAATCTTTTTTATTTAAAGACACAGGTGTTGCAGGCTGCAGGAAAATTAGTTAAATGTAAACAGAAAAGTGATACTAGCTGCAAAGAATGATTTTACGATAACCACAGAAATTCATGCACGCTCATTGGCTAATTTTTATTGTCAATATGACACATAGATTTAAAATTTGTGCGACGCATCAGCAAGCGAGAGCGGGCAATTCGACAATTTGTTATCGTAAAAAACAAATTGATATCAGTTTCTAATGCGTCAAAGTAGTCTGCTGATCCACTCGGCTATGACCTTGTGGATCCACAGCTACTTTGACAATGTTATGACGAAATTCATGATCAATAATAGGACAGACGCATAAAAAACTGACTTCAATTTGTTAAATGGAACACACAAAAAAATAATTATTGACAACTGCAAGACTAGTTTATGTATGAGTGTGCAAATTATTACAATTTGAATAAACAATTTATACAGGATTTCAAAGAGCTTGCGTCAATCAGCAAAGAGATTTTAAATTTAAGAACAGAATAATTTGTTCTCGTTGACTTGACAACGAATCTGCCGTTTGTCTAAATTATATTTCATAGAGTATAAAATAGCGCCCTATTAGGGGAACACGGACAATCTTTTAATTTTTTTCTTACAACTTAAACATACTGAATAAAGACTAACGTATAATATTTGTTAACTTCACCTTATTACTTAATTCAGGAATGTCAGGTCCGTCGTCCATACACTCTCGGATCATATCGTGTAATTCATCCCGATCAGTATTTTTCGCCAGTGAACTTTAAAAGGCATAACGTTTGACGGATAAAAAGAAACATCAATGGATGCCATCCCAATGCACATAAAACAAAATGGCAAAATATAATCAGAATAGCGGGAAAAACTCTGAAAAGTTCGCAAGGTGACTGCCAACCTTTTCAAGTTTTTGTCTTCGTTCCTCGTCACCTTCTTTGAGCTGGAGATGGTCTTGCTTGAAGATTTCTGCTTGGGTTTAATTGAACTGCGGCTCTTGTCTAATAAATCATCGAACTCGTCTAATAAATCGTCTATGTCATCTGCCATGATTTGAAATTTCTAAAACATTCAATGAGGCCGAAAATTGAAAAATATAACGTCTAAACACCAAACTTTACTGGCCCTGGGCTAGTGGGAGAGTAGGTACTGGGGAGACTAATTTCACGAATTGTCACGAAGTAATCCCGACGAGGTACGAATCATCGCGGACGAGGTCAGCCATTCTATCTGAGCTGAGGGTCAACTTTTTAAGATGACTGCGGCCAGTGTTCCGTGAGTATTTTTCTTTCATTTAGCGTAACTTGTAGAAAAAAACCTACCCAGGCGAACAGAAAATCGAATTACGAACTTTTCGATCTCAGGTCGTTCGCGCTCTACTGGGGGTAATCTTACTTCTTTCGCTATTATTCTCCGCAGAAACTAAAATCTTAATTGAAGATTTTTCGTCTTATCTCAGCACCCGAATAAAATGCTGACAGCTCACGTCAACCTTTGTTCTGGTGCTGAAGTCAGTCGGAAAAGCAAGGTCCTTACCGTAAAGACAAAATGGGCGGATTACCGGTATATTCTCCCAGTTCAGCCCTTGCGTTTATACCAGCATTGGTATGAACTCAGTGATACGGTAGTAATCTAAGAAAATCAATTAGGGAGATTGCTATTCTAGCTACCTTCTAGACCTGGAAACAAGAACAGTTTAAAAGTAAAGCTCCACAAATTCAGCCACAAAAATTGATTACATATTCCACTATTCTCCCACCCCACCCCACAAACCAAGGAATTTACTGGTTTTGGCATGGAGAGGGGTGAGGGTTAGACACTTGGTTGCCGTAGTGAGAAGAATTTGTTGTAAACCATTGAGGCCTTCTGGAGGAACAAAATCCAAAAGATCACCAGTTTTTGCTTCTCAACTCCAAAAAAGCTATATAAAAAGTCCCGGGGGCTACTTAACAAAGTTTAATATGGGGAGGCTCCGCCCCGAGGTCCAATCCCTTACCCTTTTATATACCATTTTGGCAGAAAAGGTACCCCTTTCATATACCTTTTATTGAAAAAAGGTAACCCTTTCACTTGTTTTCAATTTCATGAAGTGCTTAATAAATAAACTGATACAGCCGTAAGGGGCGTCTGTTCAAAATATTATAATTAAAGGCCCTTTTAAATGCCTAAATGACTGATTTCCCTACCCTTTTATGTGCCTCAACTTGTGAAATCCCTGCCCTTTTCTAGACAGACAAACAGACAGACAGACATGTTTATTTGGAGTCTTATACAATAAATAGTATATCGACCGCAATATACATGAGTGAAAAGTTATTAATTAATTATGTCCTAGAGTATTTACGTTTTGCTGTCTTCCCCTTTCCTTTTTTCAAAGCATTCGAATATATGTTTTGCTTTTAGTTTTTGTATTTTAACATTTCCGCTAGGGGGATTTATTAGAAACATGAATATTCTGTTAGGCGACATTCTGCTTATTTTTATTCTATATTCTTTTTCCAAATAATCTAGTAATGAACATCGTTTTTCCTGGTAAGCAGGGCATATATTTAGAAAATGGTATTCGTCCTCCATTTCTATTTTACAAATTGGACAAGTTCTTTCTACAGGTTTCTTGAACGGTCTCGAATAACATCCTGTCTCTATGGCTAATTTGTGGTTGCTAAGTCGCAGTCTTGTTAGGGCTATTCTGTGTCGTGTATTGGTGACCTGGTGTAGGTAGTCTTTACATTTGTTTATATACCTGAAGCCTGAAAAAGGTACCCCTTTCGGGTGGAGCCTCCCCGTATAGGCCATTATAGGGAGTACCTTCCCCCCCCCCCCTGGGGTAAAAAGTGGACCTCTGACAATACATGTGTTACATTTTATTATTATTATTATTATTACTGGCACTTTCAAGATTAATTAATGACCATTAATATAACAGCCATGAGAGTAAAATTAATGACCTGTTATTATTGTTTTGGGAATCTTAGGTCATGTTTTCAACTTGGAACACATACATTATCTGTTCCAGTCAGTCTTCATGCAACCAATAGAAAGCATTTATGTGACCGTCTTAAAAAGGTCAAAGGTGTACCATCAGGAGCACTTGTTCTACTGCAAGGAGGGGAACAAGAGCAACAATACTGCTCTGATAGGGATATCCTTTTCCGGCAGGTAAATTGTTTCTCTCAGTGCACTATTAAACAACCTGGTTGCCTAGAGTCTTTTTAAAATTAGAGAGCCTGAATGGCTTATCCTTCAAGATCATAAAAATGTTTATCAAAAAGTTGAACAGGTTTTTTTCTTTTGATAACCTGATGTTTGACTTGTTAAATCCTGCAATTGCTGCAATTTTTTGTAAAGTAAATCTTTATTTGTATTCATGTCTATTATACAGTTCTCTTCTATCTCAGGAGTCCTACTTTCACTGGACCTTTGGTGTTCTGGAACCTGACTGTTTTGGTGCTGTGGAAGTGGATACAGCTCGTTCAATCTTGTTTTGCCCACGACTACCAGCATCATATGCCATCTGGATGGGAAAGTAGATGTTTCAAGTTATATTGCCATACATGTATTTGATAATTTTATAATATTCTGGTTATTAGTAGTTTACATTTGAAGTTTTGTTTGACTCTGACTCTACTACAGTTTAAAACACTTATAGTTACTTACACAAAGAAGTTTCTACCAACAAACCCATGTGAAGACCCTCAAAAAGTCTTTGTATAAACGCTGTTATAACATTTTAATAGAGTCAAATCAAACAAAACTTCAAATGTATACTACTGACATCCATCCTTGATTGGTCTGACTCATTTGTGTACAGTTGCTCTGCAACATGAAACAACCAAGACCATTTGAGATAAAAAGTTCTTGAGCCAGGCCTGGAAAATTGCCTGGTCTGTAAGTCGGTAAAAATTAACAACAGTTCCCAAAAGATATTGTCAGCCAATTGTTGGTGGCTGTCAGTCGACGGTCGATCAACTGTCAAGTCTTCGAATATATTTCATCATTTCCTAGTGAGGTGTTTGTAGTGTGTAAGGACCCAGTTCCCCTCCTGTATAGTGTATTTATTGAAACCCAGACCCTCTCATTTATGTAGTCGAACACGAGTTATCATGGCAGAATAAAGCTACCGGTATCGTTATTGTTTGATGTAATCCGGTTTAATCCTTGTTACCACCGACTAGTTCGGGACACAACAGTGTTACCACAATGTAACTAGCTGGTTACTGAATAATCTCACCAGCTGAAAAAGAGCTGATAATTTCTCTTCTCCTTTGTATCAGGATTCACAGCCTTGAGCATTTTAAGAAGAAGTATGAAGTTGATGAAGTCTTCTTTACTGATGAGGTATGCGCAAACCATCCTGCCACTTAGGGAAAGAGATTTTAAAGCTCCAACCTGCCCTTGGAATGAAATCAAAACTGTGTAGTCATATGAAGTTGTACCATAAATGAGTGACTTGCTGCAAGTGTGTACATGTGTTCTCATGACTGGTTTATATCATTCAGTAGATGGAATACTTTTTAGCGCATAGTACATGTATAGATTTAAATAAAAATTTGTTGAGTTATTTTTTTGTAAAAAAATACCTCTTAGTTGGCGCATCGAGTATGTTATGGACAGGTCAACGGATCAGTGAGTGAGTCAGTGAGTGAGTCAGTGAGTGAGAGATGTATGTATGTCACACCAATCAGATCGTATCTACTATAAACAGCCAATCAAATTTCTTGTTTTGAAGGTAAATGATATATGAGAAGATTTGATCCCGATACAGTTCAGAACGGCCATATTCATTCTTCTATAAAAAAGGAGAAAGTATTCATATATTGGGTTTACTTCGGCATTTTCTGTGGGTTAGGCTGAGGATTTCATGAGCCTTGAGGTCTGAAACAGTGCTTGAGCTAGTTGTATGCAAATGAGTGCAAGATATTTTTTTTTATTTTTAGGTACAAAGGTAACTTGATATTTTTGTTTTTCACAAGGAGTAAATTCAATTAGACGTCATGCATCGTTGTTTCTAGTTTTTAGGAAATGTTTTAGAGGAGACGGGACTATTTTGATTTAATTTTGAAAGAGTTTGAACGTTTACAATAGGTACAGGAAACGATTATTTTGTTGCATGCAAATATAGAGAGAGATTTTTATTTTTTAGTTACAAAGCTAAGGTTAATTTGACACTTGTTTTTCACAAGGGAGTAAATTCAATTAGAGCTGATACATCGTCACCACTTGTTCCCACGAGATGCTTGCTATTTTTAGTTACAAATGGTAACTTGACACTTTTGCTTTTCATATGGGAACAAATCGTTCCCACGAGATGCTTGCTACTTTTAGTTACAAATGGTAATTTGACACTTTTGTTTTTCATTTGAGAGCAAATCGTTCGCACAAGATGTTTTCTATTTTCAGTTAAAAATGGTAACTTGACACTTTTATTTTTCATATCGGAGTAAATTAAATTAAACTTTCAACGTGTCAGAACGGTTTTTCTCTTTCTTTCTATTTTCGATGAAGAGGTGTTGTGTAAAAAGGGTAAACTTACGACTCTTATAAAATGCGATAAGGTCTGTTAACTTGAGTATTTTGAGCAAAAATTCCTCTTGGGGGTTGAAAGGGCTATGTGATCGATGAGTGAGGGAGTTATGCATGTGCGCGTGTCACACCAATCACGGTGTGGGTATCAAAGAACGAATCAAAGTGCTTGTTAGAAAATAAGATGGTATCTACATTAATTTGGTGAGTATTGTACGTTGTTCACTCAAACATTTGATGGCTTACCATTACCGATGTAACATGGTATGTTCATCATAAATTCCCAGTTTCTTTCTTGCTGTACATCGCAACCAAAAAACTTAACTAAATCATTACTGTAAACAGTTCTACGAATGCTCCTATCACAAAAAAATAACTCTTGCACGCTTTGCGTGCCTATGTTTTATTAGATAGCTGAAGTGCTGCAAAAGAGGTCACCATCCATCTTACTGACACTGGTAAGTTTCTGTTCTTGTTATTTCAGTTCTTTAGTTAGTACTTATTATTTCATTAATTTGTGAAGGAAAAGTTCTCGAAACCCATTTGACTTGTGATCAACAAATTAGTTAACTCCATACTGCCCTTTGGAAGCTTTGGAATCTCTGTTGAATCTATAACAAAAGCTAATAGTTAAGTGGTTTTCAATTTAGTATTGAAC
>JAHPZR010050413.1:0-7500 GCA_019787425.1 Platygyra sinensis | reverse complement strand
CTGCATTTTAGTTGTGCCTGTAAATAACATCATGACTTTTTCTGCTTACATAAGCAACTGAAATATATTTTTTAAAATGACAATATTTACCGACTGACAGTGTGCAGTGTGAGACAATCAGTCTAATAGGCCATTTCTGAGTGCTCTTGTGCCTCTGTTTCAAAACAAGTCTAAGTGCAAAACCTTTTATTTGAAAATGAGTTCTGCATGCAGTATCATTTTCATTAAAATCAATGTCATTTTCATAAGAATGGTTTTGCACTTAGACTTGCTTTGAAACAGAGGCACAAGGGAACTTGGAAATGGCCTATTAAATTCCATGGTGCGGTGGAGTTTCTCAGACATTTAGGCGTGTTTCGTTGGGAAAATCCAAATACGGATTCTTGTTTCCTCTTTAGGCTGCCAATTCATTATTGAAACAAAAAAAGGCCCACTTTGTGTAAAATTGTGTAAAAAAGAAAAAACTTGCTTGAAGAAAAGCTAGCAGACCTGGCACCGTTATCATCCGATAAAAAAAATAAAAACAAAAACATACAACTCGTAATTTTCACAGCAGTTGTCAATCACACGCGACCTTCAGCGTAAAAAAAGTCTAGACAAAACCCTTAAGTTTTGGTGGACGTCAATCATCTCCGCCTCTTTGCTGACTGTATTCATAACCATGCAAAATTTACCTGAAAAATTAAGTGAAACCATGCAGCGATCCACTTGCAAAAGTAATCATTTTACTTTCACCATGTAAGACTAGCAGTCAGGTGGTCATTTCTGTTACATTGTTTAATTTGAGGTTGAAGTTAAAAGGAAAATCACATTGAAGAGTCAAAATACTACAGTAACAAAGAATTAGTTTATATCTATGCTTGGTAACATTACTTGTATTTTGCATAATTAAATACATCTGATTATTCTTTATAACCAATTTAATTTCGGGCTAGCTCCTCAGACCTTCGGGTTAGTAACCTCAAGTAACAGCTTGCCCGAAGGGCAACCTCGTCTTTTCATTTTTGTCTCACCCTGAGATATATACTTGATATAAAATTGGGCTAACTGTATGATGTATGATGTCATCAGTAATCTCATTTGCACATTTTTCAAACTTAGATATTTCTGGAACTAATGCAGATATTTAAAAGCATTTAACAGCGTTTTTATTCTTTCATGGAATTCTATGTGATACACCTGATAAATCAAGGGGTAAAAATTTGATCATAGTGCCACTTTAAGAATTAAGCTATGAACGATTTTTCAACCTAGTTACATTGTATGTTGGGAGGCGCGGTGGCCTCATGGTTAGTGCGCTCGTCTCCGGATCGAGCGGTCCGGGTTCAAGCCCTGGTCGGGGACATTGTGTTGTGTTCTTGGGCAAGACACTTTACTCTACAGTGCCTCTCTCCACCCAGGTGTATAAATGGGTACCGGCGAATTTTATTCTTGGGGGTAACCCTGCAATGGACTAGCATCCCATCCAGGGGGGAGTAGAAATACTCTCAGTCGCTTCATGCTACAGAAACCGGGATAAGCTCCGGCCTAATGGGCCACTTGGCTCGTATGCAGACTTCACTTTACTTTACATTGTATGTAAAGCCTGATCTTTCCAACAGTAGGAATACAAACCCTGTTGGATTATTACTCTATTTTTTGTCACTGTATAGGTTCAGTGTGGACAATAAGATTTTGCATCCTGAGATAGCTGAATGGTAATTGATCACTTTTTGTTTCTTTGTCTTTCTTTTTCTGATTTATTTGAGGCTTCTTATGTCAACTTGAACATCTCTGAGGTATCGGAGTTAACTCACCTAGGTAACTATTTTTACAAGAGCTAGCTTCTCTTTTTAACACAGGCATTTTCTGCATGGATATTAGAATTTGCCGCCATTTTAAAGTGATGGTTTGATTGATGACAGGTTTATCTTGGTCATTTGAGCCAGTATAAACATTGGACAACTTTACAGAGGTTTAGTCAGTGTAAACACAGGGTTAGTGTACTAAGCACTGAAAAACATTAACTGAAGGTGAAAAATACTTATTTTTCCACCCTTAATAAAAAGGAATACAACTCTTGGTAAAGCTCATGGTAATGTCATTAATGTAGGAAGTAGAGGGTTTGTTTCATGAAGCAGACAGCTGACACCAATTCAAGTGCCGAAGGGAAAAGTCTCTAGGGAGATCTGGGGTCATGCTCCTCCAGACAATTTTGAAATCAAGAGGCTCTGAAATGCCATTTCACTTATTTTTGTGGAGGTATGATTTTGCATAAGGTCAAAACACCAAGAATATTTCAAAAGGATTGCAAAGAATTTTTTCAATTTGAGTCTTAGAGCAGTGGAGTATCTGAAAACATACACCACACTCTCACACCATGCCCCCCCCCCCCCCCCTTCTAGCAACAACCTTAGCTGTCTTGAGACAAGACAGTGAAGGTTCAGTCATGTTCCAAAAAACCTGCGTTTTCCCTGAATTATTCTTTAATACTTACACAGTCAAGCATTATGTTCCAAATAGTAGGCAGTTCAGAAATTGAAGTAGCCAGATTTTTAGCCGGTGGCCAGCACTGACTGAAAGCTATATTGTCATCAATGTGTCTAGTGTACAAAGTAGCATTTGTCATTGCTTCCCCAACCCCTTGTGTGAGTTCTAGTGAATCAAGAATAATATGTCATGCAGTTTTTCTCTAAAGAGAGCAGAAAGAGTGAGGTTTCTCATTTAAATGTTTTTGTTCTTTCTTTCATGATAGAACTGTGTATGATGTTCTATGAAAGCCAATTGGTTTATTTATTCTGACGTGTTCTGGATAACTTTTGCTCTATTTGCTTTTTGGTTGCAGTCGTGTGTTCAAGACACCCCAGGAGCTAGAGGTCATGCGCTTTGCAAACAGAGTCAGCAGTGAAGCCCACAAAGAGGTAATGTTTTTACCAAGCCAACTGCTAACTCTTAGTTTAGAATTTTTTCCTGTGATTCTGTAGCTACATTGAAATTTTCAAATAACTTAATTGTAGTCCAGATGCAAATACACTAGACTTATCTGTTTTCAAATCTCATTTTTGTAATTGCAGGTAATGAAACGCATTAAGCCTGGAATGACTGAGTTTGAATTAGAAAGGTAAAAACAGTTTTTCAAGTCACCACATTTCAAGAATGAAGACTGATTTTTACTACTTGTCCTCTGGCCTTTTTCAGTCAAAATTTCTTATTGATAACTGCATAAAAACCTGGGAAGATAAGGGTCTGCACAGCAGTATTCAGCTTATTGCAGGGTTCATACTGGTCTGGAAAACCCTGGATAGTTCTAGAATCTTATTCTTGGGGACCAGAAAGTCTGAACTAATTTAGTTGTGTAATGGGGAAATGTTGGTTGAGTTATTTATAGCAAGTTCATAGACCGGCCAAGCTGTAGGTCATCTTTCAGACCAGTTTCTGAAAAACCAATCAATCCAGAAGTTGAGTTTCAACATGTATATTCTTTCTTTTACAGCTTATTTCAGCACTACTGTTACTCTCAAGGTGGCTGTCGAAATGTGGCATATACCTGTATTGGAGCAAGGTGTGAAGTATTCTAAACTGCATGTGGAATGGTAACAGGATTGCTGTCACCTTAACAGCCTGCATGAACCAAAATAATTATTGTGTATTAAACACATGCATATTCAGTGGGATAACAATTTTTCAGCGAATTGTGGTGTAGCATTTTCTACCAAAACAGTATATTGTAGGCTTGTTCTCTCAGTTCTTTCCTTCTTAGTGGCAATGCTAGTGAGCCTCAGCATGGAGCAGGATACAAATGACTTTGATATTTGCTTTTTGATAGTGGTCACAATTGCGCTACCCTTCATTATGGCCATGCTGGAGCACCGAATGACAAGTTAATCTGTGATGGGGATATGTGGTGAGTACCCTTTGATCTAAATAGAAAACATCTTAGTATGATCCAGTGCATTTTATGAGCCTTTGATTGCAACTCAAATTCTCTGGAGGGTTTGGGTTATGAGCTTTAAGTGTGTGAAGATGTTCTGCAGTCCACCTATTATGTACATAAGTTTGATGAATTCGGTTTCAACAGAACATCCCGTATATTTGTTTAGTCAGGCTAGCAGTTATGTCCCTATATATTGCAGCAATTTCAAAAGTGGAATTTATTTAGTGTTAAATGATATCTCAATTAATTTTGATTAGTTCTTATGATTTATTGAAGGACAGACAGTGATGACTGTGTTAACAATTTATAGATCACAGACGTCATCAATGGCACACTCTATTGCATTGGATATCAGTTTTTTTTCTCTTACCACTGTTTTTATGTCATCTGTGATCTATTACTGAATGGACACATGGCAGCATGGAATATAGTTGTTAATCACCTGTCGTCCTCTATGTTCTATTTTGTAGCTTGTTTGACATGGGTGGAGAATACTACTGCTATACGTCAGACATCACATGTTCATTTCCAGCCAATGGGAAGTTCACAGAGGATCAGCGCATGATTTATGAAGCAGTGTACAAAGCAAGTCGTGCAGTTATGGCAGCTGTTAAGCCTGGTGAGTTCCCCTGAGGAGCTCGCTTTAGATTCCACTTATTTGGCTTTCTTACACTGGTTTCCAAGTCAATAGCGAAATAAATCTTTGAATCAATTTTGGCCAAATTAATTTGTCTTACGGCCTTTTACTCATTGTGAGTGGTTCTTCTTGTGACTGTGTCTGAAGGATACCTGTATGAAGAGCAGTTTGAAAGAAATTATTTGTGAAAAGATATTCCAATAAAAATAAAGCAGTAGAGGAAACTTTGTTACAAGCTTTTGTTTCATTAGCATAAGATAAGGGTTTCATTTTCCGATTGCGGAGCCACAAAGTATATCAACACCTAATTTTGAAAGATCTTACAAGATTGATTGTCAAAAGGAATTTGAGCCCAACGTTTTGTGTGATCTGGGTTTAAAATTCAAAATAATTGCCTTTCCAAAACCCTGGACTGTTATAGTTTAAAAAACTTACAAACCAAGCTCTTTAAATGTTTGGAGACAACGAAGCCTTCTCTACACAAAGTGAAATGCTAATGAGAGGAAAAACTACTGATTTCCTTAACTGTTGTCGAATGAGTGAGGATCATATATTCTATCATATATTCTGGCTTGCAGGTGTAAAGTGGGCTGATATGCATCGACTGGCAAACCGTGTTCAGCTGGAGTGTCTTAGAGACGCGGGGCTCTTACAGGGCGATGTGGATGACATGATCAAGCTCCATCTTGGGGCCGTTTTCATGCCTCATGGTCTGGGACATTTGATGGGACTTGATGTTCATGATGTTGGTGGATACCCAGAGGTACTTTTATTTCCTTTTGTTTTACGTATCAGTGTGAACAGTGCATTGCACTTTACCTTGCCTCATTTCCTGTCAGTTTTCGCCGTGTTATTTTTATGCAGTATTTTTCTTAAAATGTTCTGTCCAATACACTCAGGGCACTGAGCGGATAGACGAACCAGGCCTCCGCTCGCTCAGAACTACCCGTGTTCTAGAAGAGAGTATGGTACTGACTATCGAGCCAGGGATCTATTTTATTGATGCCGTAAGTAACAAGTATTCAATGACAATTTAAGTGGTATTCTATTTCCCCGCCTCCTTTTCTTTTTGCAAAGAACTAGTGCGATTGCAGTGATGTTATTGTTTTTCTGTTTATAGACCCTGAACCCTGCTTTGGAAAATCCTGAAACAGCACGGTTCTTTAATCAAGAAATGCTGCAACGATTCCGAAATTTTGGAGGGGTGAGTAATGGACCATCTCTGAATTCTTGGTGTTGGATGCAACTGGGATAATACCGGCAGTCTATTCAAATGCAAATGACATTAATCTCTCTTTAATGATATCCCCCACATGAGCCTCCATTGCAAGCTAGATCCAGGGAGGGAGAGCGGCCTCTCTACGGCCTTTCCCTCCCCTACTACGGCCTGCCACGCAGGCTAAATCATGATATTTGAAGTGGTTCCTCCCTCAGTCAAGGAAAATGTAGCAACTAACACATCATCCTTCTCTTCAGGTTCGTATTGAAGATGATATCGTGGTGACGTCAGATGGTATGGAGTTGATGACGTGTGTACCGCGCACCGTGCATGAAATCGAGACTCTGATGGCTGAAGGAGCTGATCTCCCGCCCCAGTTCCCCACTTCCGTTTCCTCAAAAGGAGCAAATTAATTTGTAACCTATCGGAATGCGAGTGACTTGGAACTCGGCTTTTCCGTATTCATATCTAACACGTGAAAAGAGTAAGCAACCTGATTAATTCAGATGAATGCAACTGATTGATAGTTTGAAAGCCGATACCTCAGACACCGAGACCACAATTATCTTTTGACAGTTCGTATACATCACTAATGTTTGTTTACTATAATCAACACTCGAGAGATGTCAGCCGTAACGTACAGAAATTAGGGAGCTTAAGCACGCGCGTTTTTGAGACGCGGACGGTAACCGGAAATGAGCTGTTTTCACTTTTAACTTGCCCTCACACAACCACATTCACATTGCTAAATATCTTTTCTCCATTAGAGACGAGTAGTATAAAAATCTAGGAGACAATACTTTTCTAGCACGAGAAATGTCCTCTTCCGGTTGCCGTCCGCGTCTCAAAAACACGCGTGCTTAAGCTCCCCAATTGACAGATACCGGCAACGTTTAAAAATTAAATTGTAGCACATAGATAGGTGATCCAAAATAGAATTGCAAGCAGAATGATTCTATGCTTCCTCGTGTATCACTTACACCTAAGAAACACATTAAATTAATCAGATTTAATATAGTGAATTAAATATATTTTTATGGAGTAAATGCGATGTTACAATATAGATTTATTTTGATTGACTTATTTCTTGCAGCTTTAAAGATTGAATCTCGCATAACCTTGACTTTTTTACGGATTCCTATGGCCAAAAGAAAACGTCTGAAAAGTGAGCGAATAGGAAGTGAGCGACTTCAGTGACGTGCTTTGGGGTGAACAGCGTACGTGTGAGACTGAAAAAATGTCATTTTCAAAGAACATGTGAGCCTGCGCGTAAGCAAGCCAGTGAAACACTTAGCCGTAGCGAGTTTGTGAAGCTGACGTTTTGAGTGTTAGTCCTCGGTCAGAGCAAAGTAATTCTTTCACCAAACAAAGTGATCGTTTTACAAAAAGGCGATAGCTAAAACTAATTTCCAAAGAAGACGACGACTTTGGTGATGCTCATCACTAAGGCTTGCCTCTTCACCGTCCACTGACGAACAAAGCACCAAATAGGTCATAAATCGTACAGCCAATTAAACCTTGACGTTTTGAAAACGCTGACTTACTTGCGCTGCTGCTGTCAATGAGAAGAGGTGGCTTACTTCCTACTTAAGTCTTGTCACTTCATTCCTACGAAGAGGCTCATCGTGTTAGATTTTTCCCCTCGGCTCCCAGCCTCCCCAACCCATCCAGTATTGAACGCTAATGAGATTCAAATTCCTTAAGATAAGCACAGTGCCCTCATTGGTAAAA
>JAHPZR010050412.1:0-14961 GCA_019787425.1 Platygyra sinensis | reverse complement strand
TCGTGACAACGAGCGTAAACTTCACGTATTTGGCAGGCTTTCAAGCAATATGATTCATAGGCCGACCTGTTCCGAAAACGACCGACGTCTTCGTTATTGATATGAACGTATAATGTGTGGTTATTTTAAAAACTATCCTCACATAACACATCTCTTGATCTGCAGAATGCTTCATACCCTCATTCAATAATTTCTAATTATTTTTCTGGAGAGCGAAGAGTCAAGAACATGCAGCGTAGAGAAAAATCTTTGATGAGTTAAACTCTGGAATGAAATTTATTGCACAACTGACTAACGCGCGAGACGATCAGCGAAGTTTTGGTTAAAACATGTCGGTCCAATGTGACCATCGCCAAAATTTGGAACTTGCCAAATGTTTTGCCAAATTTTTCTACGCCAAAAATTGGAAGTAAACAAAACTGGCTCCAGTGCGACCCAGCCCTTAGCCAATCAGATTCTCCCTCGGTTTGCCAAATTTTCGCCCTTGTTGAGGTGTAAGAACTGTATCATGCCCAGTCGAGCTTTCTTCCCACAGCTTACCTTTGGATCAAAATAGATAAAGTGAAAATCCATCGCAATGTTCTGCTTTTTTTTAATATCCCGACCAAGAAATAGTCATAAATATGACAAAAGAATTGGATTTTCGTATATATCGATTTTTTATTATCTTTTTTTTTTTAAATTAAATTAAATTAAATTAAATTATTACAGATGAAATCAAATCATAATTTCCAAGTAAGCCAATAAACGCAATAAAAACAAATGAAAGAATAAAGATATATAACAGAAGAGTTACGCTTAGATATTTGCTATTCAAGTTGCTTTGTTGAGTTTCCTCTTTATATCCATTTGCATGTTGTTTGGCTCTTCTTCCAAGTTCTATTTACGACGATTCTTGATTCTTGTTTAACATCGGCTTAGGTGTTTGTCTCAGCATTATAGTTTGTTTTTCAATAAGTCAGTAGTATTGCTATCCCTTGAGAACGAGCATCAACTTCACTTACTTTGCAGGCTTTCAAGCAATTATTTACGGCCAACACTCTATTGGTAAAGGATTTTTATTTTGACCCAAAAGCAAGATCAGGTGCGTCTTAAAAGCGTTCCGTCCTTCCGAGGAAAAATGATAAGCAGTGTACTCGACTGTCTTCGTGCGCCACCAACACAAGTGTTTTAATCGTAGTCTTCCAAATTTACGATATACAGTCGAAGCTCTCGTAAGTGAACACCCTCGGGACGCGATAAAAATGTCCGTAACTGGAGCTGGCCGCTTACGAGAACCATTCTCGTAAACGGCCGGGGGATAGATGGCCGCTTACGGGGACTTGCCTAGCTAACAATAAATATTGCTATAAGAAAAAATTCCGCGGTATTAAATGGCACTTTTGTTATTACTGTAAAACCAAGTGAAAAATGATCATCGCAGTTAATTTTCCAATTTAAGCAATTGGAAAGAAGAAGCCTGAAAAAAATCAGGACTTCAACGGGATTCGAACCCGTGACCTCCGCGATACCGGTGTGATGCTCTACAAACTGAGCTATGAAGCCACACATTGGAAGCGAGGTCAATTTGTTGAGTTCATATCACCCGTGAGGAATGAAATGATGTGAAGTATATGAAATAATTCATATTTGAACTGCGGTTATAGATGCAAGTGAAGAATGATCATCGCAGTTAATTTTCCAATTTAAGCAATTGGAAAGAAGAAGCCTGAAAAAAATCAGGGCTTCAACTGTTACTGTAAAACCATTGTGACGAACGGCAGTGTAAAATGGTTGATTGATAAAAACAACTGAAGATACTGTACAGAGTACGGGAACTTAAAGACAAGGAAAAAGTCTAAGTCGTAATCTCTGAAAGTGTCCGCGGCCGCTTACGGGAATGTCCACTTACGAGAGTTTAAAAATACAGAGTTTGTATGGAAGTTAAAACGGGGTTTCAAACAAGGCGGCCGTAAGTAGAGCTGTCCGCTTACGAGAGTGTCCGTTAAGAGAGCTTCGACTGTACCTTGGATAAGTCGAAGTGATTGACGAGTATTATTTCCTTGCGCTCATGTTCCAGCGTCCGATTTTCTCCGCTTATTCCAAAAATTCTTCTGAAAGAGGAGATATTCGGCTTTGCGGTTTTGTGGTATTGGACAATTAACAAATGATAAACGCCATAGCGCGCACTATTGAGTTATGGATGCACGCGTGAAGTTGATAAGCACGAAAGAAGCGTAAGAGTCGCACGAGGCGATAGCCGAGAGCAACTCTAGCTTCTTGAGTGCTTAGCAAACCTCCTAAGTGCATCTATAACTCAAAAATGCACGCTATGGCGTTTACCATTTGTTTTAATATATAGATTTAACCAGGCCTAAAAGCGGAGCTTCACATGTTAATAAATAAAATAATCCAACATGTGAGGCAAACCAGGGAACAATCAGATGTAGTTTCGGTCCGAAATTGCAGGGCACGTGCATTTGGTTAGCATTTAATACAAATGAGAAAAATTACCATTCAGTCAAAAGCTGCAAAAGGGCTATTGGGCTGAATTTTATGCACTAAATCAATCAACGTGTGGGAAGACATTAGAGACTTTGGGTCTTTCTGTATTTTAAAACACATTCCTCGTGTGTGTGGCCCCACACATGCCATGCCAACTGTTTTTCTATAGGATTACTGATAAGCATAGCTTTAATTTGTGATGGTACGTGGCGTTTATCTAGAAAATTGACCCATACGATTCAACAAGCGCGAAAAACTTTACTGCCCTGATGTCAGGGTAGGCTAACAGGAAAGGCATTGAAATCAGGCAACTGTTCTCGCTGGAGATGGAACTAGCTTTTCACGAAAAGGTATTTACAATTTAAAAACCCATGTCAGATCGTAAAAAGTTAAAAATATGAAACATTTTGTGTCTTTAAGGTTATATTTGGAGCCAAAAAATGGTCGCCGGCGTCCTGCATGAAAACTCACGTGTAGTTCGTCGAGTGTCGCCAGGTAGAATAAATGTTGTGCTATTAATCTGAACAAAACATGCTGTTCCTTGTCAACTTAAACCCGGAATTCTCAACTTAACTATTAGAAGACGCCAAAGCAACTTTAACATTGTCTATATTTTAGTTGGCTGGGAAGAAAATGAGTGTTATTGTGTTCAGTTCAGTAGGACAGCTACGTTTTGACTGCCGCTGGTAATGCGTGCAAAGCCGCAGTATGCAATGTTATAAACTGGATATCAGTTGAAATGTTTAGATTTTTAATCCAATCAATATGAAAACTTGTCCCAGTCCTCTCACGTTCCTGTCGCATGTAGTCAAAGCCAAGCCTTGTCCAAGCCTGCACTCAGCGGATTCTCCCTACTCGAGGGTAGGAACGTCATGTATGTCCCCAATATATATTTTGTACATACGCACTTCACTTACTTGAGTTCCTTGTCTTACTTGAGTTGCTTGAATTACTTATGGCGCGCTATTATGTCCGCAATATATATTTTATACATACGTACTTGACTTACTTGAGTTCCTTGTCTTACTTGAGTTGCCTGACTTACTCCAGGCGCTCTTCTCCAGGCGCTCTACTCCAGGCGTACTTGTCTTACTTAAGGTGCTTGTCTTACCTAAGGTGTTTGTCTTACTTAAGGTGCTTCGCTATCTTGACGTGCTTGTCTTACTTGAGGTGCTTCGCTTACTTGAGGTGCTTGACTTACTTGACGTGCTCGACTTACTTGAGGTGCTTGTCTTACTTTGAGGTGCTTCGCTTACTTAAGGTGCTTGACTTACTTGACGTGCTTGACTCACTTGAGGAGCTTGTCTTACTTGAGGTGCCTGAAGTACTTAAGGTGCTTGTCTTCCTTGAGGTTCTTGTCTTGCTTGAGGTGCTTCGCTTACTTGAGGTACTTGTCTTACTTGACGTGCTTGTCTTAGTTAAGGTGCTTCGCTTACTTGAGGTGCTTGTCTTACTTCAGGTGCTTGTCTTACTAGAGGTGCTCGTCTTACTTAAGGTGCTTGTCTTACTTGAGGTGCTTGACTCACTACAGGACAACTCGGATTAATATTAATCGGATTAATATTAATCTTAATGATTATTATAATCCAGTAATAGATTATTATAATCCTGTAATAGATTATTATAATCCTTTAATAGATTATTATAATCCTGTAATAGATTATTATAATCTATTACTGAGGTTTTAGCCGAGCCTTAATCGTTTAGGATTAATATTAATCTATGATTAATATTAATCCTAATTGATTTATATTAATATTAATCTGACCAATATTAATCCTGTGTAGCATTAACATTATTTTTACCTTTGATTAATCTTTGTCCAAAGCTTGCAAAGACATTGTTTGACATTATTTAGATCCTAGGCGTCCTTATCACTATCTTATGCATTCGTGGACCGTCTTACTTGGATCTAAGCATAACGTATACATTTATATATTTTACTAAGGGCATCTCCTGAGAAATTCAGATGCATAGTTGCTATCGCGATATACTGGCTACGAACCTCGGAAGAGCGTGTCTTTGGGATTGTCGCTATTCCTATGCAGCTGGTAGTTATTCCCTTTCTTAAGGTCTCCTCTTTTGTAAAAGTACATGCCCACGGCACGGATTTGCTGACCTAGAGGCGCTTGCTCTTTTTCATTTTTTTCTAGGGTCAATATCGTGGTATCTACCGGCTCTAGCATATGCAAGTGATCGTCATGTGACTGATGTGATCTGTGTTATGTCCCGTCAGTCCCTTGTCTGTCATATAGATGTTATATCCGAACATTTACGGGAATTTTATCTGGATTATAATAGAGATTAATATTAATCCGGATGATAGTATTAATAATAATCTAATCCATCCAATTTTTTGCCGTGCCTTAATCTATTACTGGATTATAATAATCTATTACTGGATTATAATAATCTATTACTGGATTATAATAATCTATTACCGGATTATAATAATCATATTATAATCTATTACTATTATAATCCACGGATTAATATTAATCCGAGTTGTCCTGTCACTAGAGGTGCTTGTCTTACTTGAAGTGCTTCGCTTACTTGAGGTGCTTGTCTTACTTGAGGTGCTTGACTTACTTGAGGTGCTTGTCTTACTTGAGGTGCTTGACTTACTTGAGTTCCTTGTCTTACTTGACGTGCTTGACTTACTTGAAGTGCTTGATTCACTTGAGGTGCTTGTCTTACTTGAGATGCTTAACTTACTTGAGGTGCTTGTCTTACTTAAGGTGCCTGACTTACTTGAGGTGCTTCGCTTACTTGAGGTGCTTGACTTACTTGAGGTGCTTGTCTTGCTTGAGGTGCTTGACTTACATGAGGTGCTTGTCTTACTTGGGGTGCTTGAATTACTCTAGGTGCTTCACTTCCTTGAGTTGCTTGTCTTACTTGAGGTGCTTGACTTATTTTAGTTCCTTGTCTTACTTGAGGTGCTTGTCTTTCTTCAGTTGCTCTGCCCACTTGAGGTGCTTGACTTAATTGGGGTGCTTGACTTTTTTGAGTTGCTGTAGTGTCGACCCGCAAAAGTAAGCCACAGAAGGCAGCCACGAAGGCGAAAGACAACAGTACACAGAGTACACGTTTCAACACTATATTCCCGCGCTTGCACACTCCCGGATGTACACTTTCACATGGACGACCGCTGTCCTAATATACTACATTCCCTCTCTTTCTTCGCTTAAATAGTTAACCTCGAAAAACAGAAATATTACAAACTACCAGTTTGTTTATACACTGTAAAAGTTCAGTTCAAATCCAAATGTTCAAGACAAAAATCACACTAGGCATAAACATAGCCTTTGCAGTTGAGCTCATAAAACAAGGTTTCAATGTCACTCGTGCAACAACAGCGAACACTAATATCAAAATGCAAATGTCACTAGCTTTAGTACAGAATATAGTCACTCAGAGTCTTAGGACGATTCCTAATTCTGCCGGATCTCCTCGGAGGCTGCTCAGCTGTAGGTACAGCAGAAGGTACATCTTCTGGTGGTGATTCAGCAATTGGTACTTGATCCTCTGCCATAGGTGGCGTCTCAAATGGCTTCGGTTCAGTCTGTGGTTCAGCATCCTGTAGCGGCATTTCCTGTTCTTCTGGATCTGGCATATTAAAGGCTTAATATGCTGAAGGTTGCGTTTGTACTGAATACCTAGGCCTTGTGGTGATCGCAACACCACCTGGTCCCCATATCGAGACATCACCTGATATGGTTCCTTCTCATAGCAAGATGACAGCTTATTTTCCTTCTTCTTCTCAAGCAGAACACTGTCTCCTTCTCTCACATCTCGGTCTCTGGCATGAAACCTCTTGTCAACATAGTCCTTGTTAAACTGCTTTCTCTGAGTGTCCCGGTCACGGACCGCTTGGTCGCTTACTTCTACTTCCTCTTCCTCAACATTGACTAGCTCAGGCATTTTAGTTGTTAGCTTTCTCCTAAACAATAACTCGGCAGGACTCTTTCCTGTAGTTGAATGTGGCGCGGACCTGTACGCCAAAAGGAACCTGTTTAGCTCCTCTCTCCAATTCTTTCTTTCTGCATGGGCTGCTCTCATGGACTTCAGAAGTGACCTGGTCTGCCTCTCTACTTCACCATTAGCTCTTGACCATAGAGGTGTTGTGTAACGGTGTTCGATCCCCATTTCATTCAGGTAATCTTCTACTTCTTTAGACACAAGATTTGAGCCATTGTCGGTACGCAGACCTTTAGGCAATCCATGTCTTGCAAATTGGGAATCCAAGCACCGAGTGATGGTTTTGCTGTAGGTTGTTCGGATAACATCAACTTCCATCCACCGGCTGTAATAATCAACGAGAACTAATAAATGTTCTCCAGAAGGTAACGGACCCATCAAATCCACAGCTACTTCTTCCCATGGCTGGTTGGGTAATGGTGTTGACTACAATGGTGGGAGTGGAACGTTCTTGGTAACCATCTGGCACCCGTAACACTCTGCACACCTTTTCTCGGCATCACGATCCATAGCAGGCCACCAGACCTTTGTTCTAAGTCTCTCCTTTGTCTTTACGACCCCCTGGTGCCCCTCGTGGGCCAAACTGACAACTCTCTTGCGAAGGACTTGGGGTATAACAATTCTTGTTCCCCGTAGAATCACATGCCCGATAAAAGTCAACTCATTGCGCACTGGCAAATACTGCTTTGGAGCATTGTCCCATTTTCCATCGATGAGGCAATTCCTGACTGCTTGCAGCTCGGAGTCTTGTGCTGAGACTTGTTCAATCTCTTTAATTCTCAATGCCACAGGGACAGCATGTAGAGCTATCATGCGTACGTATCCATCATCTTCCATGGACTGATCTGAAGCAGGTATCTTAGTCAGTCGGGAAAGGCACATAGCAAACTTGATAGTTGTACGGTTGTAAACGTAGAACCCAGCGCTCTATTCTGGCTGAAGTCTTAGACTTTCTCGAGTAGATGACTTTAAGTGCTTCATGGTCTGTCACCAGATCAAACCGTGGGAGCCCGTACAACGGTAGAGGTGGAAGCGTTCACACGCCCAAACTAAGGCTAGTGCTTCCTTCTCTGTCTGACTATAACGACGCTCCACTTGACTCAAACTACGACTGGCGTAACAGACGGCACGGCTTTTCCCATTCTTTTCTTGCACCAGCACAGCGCCAAGCCCGACTGGACTTGCGTCAGCAATAACACGGGTGGGTGTGTCCTTATCGAAGTAAGCTAGGACTGGTGCACTTGCAACTTGACTCTTCAATCTCTGAAATGACTTTTCCTGCTCCTCACCCCACACGAACGGTTCTCCTTTTCTTGCAAGCTTTTTGAGGGGATCAGCAGTGGTAGCAAAATTAGGCCCGGTATAAACCTGGCACTGAATCCAACAAGCCCTAAGAAGCCACGGACTTCTGAAGGTGTCTGAGGCTGACTTGCTTCTACAATGGCTCTGACTTTTTCCTCAGTTGGGCCAACTCCATGCTTGCTAAGCAAAAGACCCATGAATACCACTTTAGTCATACGGAAGGTGCACTTCTCAGCATTCAAAGTCAGCTGTTTCTCACTAAGACGTTGCAAGACACTGTGTAAGTTCCTATCATGTTCCTCGGTGTTTCGACCATGAACGATAAGATCATCTGCTATGTTTGCCACCCCTTGTAGACCCGCCATTGACTGGGTGATGATATGCTGGTACTTCTCTGGTGCGGCGTTCACACCAAAACTCAAGCGCTTGTAGCGGAACATACCATCATGGGTGGCGAAAGCAGTGATATCCCTTGACTCAGGATCCAGCTCAATTTGGTGAAAACCCCACCTTAAATCCAACTTTGAGAAAACACCTCTCCCATTAAGGCTTTCAAGGACTTCATCTATGGTTGGTATGGGCAGTCTTTCCCGATATGGCTCGTGCTCCTCATATCGACACACAGCCTTATGTCCCCTGATGGTTTAGGAGCGACAACAACTGGGCTCACCCACACCGTAGGCCCCTCGACTTTCTCAATTATGTCCTTTTCAAGGAGTTCATTAACTTTGGCAGTTACTTTGTCCTTTACAGAAAAAGGTACTCGTCGCATTTTCTGAACGACTGGAGTTACACTGGGATCAACGTGTAGCTTTAACTGGTAATCTTTAAGCTTTCCAATTCCCTGGAACACATTGGGGTATTTTGCTTTGAGTTCTCCCACGAAGGTATCATCAACAGTGTTACAGTCTCCTGTCCCAAGAGTTCCCTTGGGATCCACACGAAGGATTCCAAGATCTGTGGCAGTCGAATATCCCAGCAAACAACGCCCGGACTCAACAACAATTAAATTTGCCACAACCTTTGTTTTTGATACGGAAACTTCTGTCTGAAACTGGCCTTCAACCCCAAGCTCTCGACCCCCATAAGCATACAATCTCTTCTTGCAAGGTTTTAATTCAATCTTGAGCCCCTGATACTTAAGTTCCTGCAGTGTATCTTTACTGATAAGGTTACCTGCAGAACCTGAATCAATTAACATATCTCTGCTGATTCCGCCAATCTTCACTGAGATCACTGGCTCAGCGGAATTTGACATAGCACATTCTGTTCTTCTATAGTAAAAGAAAACATGTCATCCTCACCTGATTCGTTACAACAATCCTCTACTTGATTGGCCTGTCTCCCCTTACCATGACGGTGCTGTCTGCCTCCCTGCTGTTGAGTGGTGCCTTGTCTGCCAAACTTTAAGTTCTTTCCCCCTTTGCAACAGCCAGCATAATGACCATATTTACCACACTTGCTGCACTTGCGACCTCGAGCTGGACAATTTTTACTTTGAGCAAAGTTACCATCTTTACCACAGTTGAAATAAACACTTTTTCCTTTGGTTCCACGCCCAGGACTTTCTTCAACTGCATTAGTGCCTCCTCCAGGCTCTTGGCTTGGCGTGACCATTTGACTTGCCTGTTCGCGTGAAGCTTCTCACTTTCGAACTTTATCCATTGCAGCTTCCAGGGTAATATTATTGACTTCCAAGAGCTTCTTCTTTAGCTCAACATCAGGCAATTTTTCAATCAATTGGCCCCGCAAATAATCCTCCAAAGTTGTACCAAAATTACAATGACCAGCTTGTTTACGTAAACGAACCATGAACTTGTCAGCGGTCTCCCCCTTTGTCGGCGTAAGTTGACGAAAGACATGACGCTCGTACGGTACATTTTCCTCGGCTCGTAAAGGAGCATCCAACTTTCGTAGACACACCACATACTCATTATCCTGGTCAGCATTCAGTGGTCCAGAATCCGGAAGATCTTCGTAAATATCTTGTACTTCCATACCCGCTAAATGAAGTAACTGAGCCTTTTTCCGAGAGGGATTCGTGATTCCCTTGCCATCGATGTAATACTGATACGATCGTTTCCACTGTCGCCATCGTTCCGCGACCTCAGAGGAAGGACCTGTTAAATCTAAAGGCGAGAGCGCTCTTTCTACTGAATTCGACATCCTCGTCGCCAATTTGTAGTGTCGACCCGCAAAAGTAAGCCACAGAAGGCAGCCACGAAGGCGAAAGACAACAGTACACACAGTACACGTTTCAACACTATATTACCGCGCTTGCACACTCCCGGATGTACACCTTTCACATTAACGACCGCTGTCCTAATATACTACAGTTGCTTGTCTTACTTGACATGCTTGACTTACTTGACGTGCTTGGCTCACTTGACATGCTTGTCTTACATAAGGCGCTTCACTAACTTGTGGTGCTTGAGGAGCTTGTTTTTCTTAAGGTGCTTGAATTAATTGAGGTGCTTGTCTTACTTGGTGTGCTTGATTTACTTGAATTGCTTCTCTTACTTGAGGTGCTTCGCTTACCTGAGGTGCTTTCTTACTTAAGGTGCTTGTCTTTCTTAAGGTGCTTCGCTAGCTTGAGGTGCTTGTCTTACTTGAGGTGCCTGACGTACTTGAGGTGCTCGACTTACTTGAGGTGCTTGTCTTACTTGAGGTGCTTCGCTTACTCGAGGAGCACTTCAAGTAAAACAAGCACCTCAAGTAAGCAGAGCATCTCAAGTAAGACAAGCACCTCAAGTAAGACAAGCAACTCAAGTAAGATAAGCGCCTCAGGTAAGTCAAGCACCTCAAGTAAGCAGAGCATTTCAAGTAAGCAAAGCATCTTAAGTAAGACAAGCACTTCAAATAAGACAAGCATCTCAAGTAAGATAAGCACCTCGAGTAAGTCAAGCACCTCAAGTAAGCGAAGTACCTCAAGTAAGCAGAGCATCTCAAGTAAGACAGCACCTCAAGTAAGACAAGCATCTCAAGTAAGGTAAGCACCTCGAGTAAGTCAAGCACCTCAAGTAAGCAGAGCATCTCAAGACAAGTACCTCATGTAAGACAAGGATTTCAAGTAAGATAAGCACCTCGAGTAAGTCAAGCACTTCAAGTAAGCGAAGTACCTCAAGTAAGTCAAGCACCTCAAGTAAAACAAGCTCCTCAAGTAAGTCAAGCAGCTGAAGTAAGACAAGCACCTCAAGCAAGTCAAGCACCTCAAATAAGTAGAGCATCTCAAGTAAACAGAACATCTCAAGTAAGCAGAGCATCTCAGGTAAGACAAGCACCTCAAGTAAGACAAGCATCTCAAGTAAGATAAGCACGTCAAGTGTGTCAAGGATCTCAAGTACGTCAGCAGCTGCAGTAAGACAAGCACCTCAAGTAATTGAAGCACCTCAAGTAAGCAGAGCATCTCAAGCAAGGCAAGCATCTCAAGTAAGAAGAGCATCTCAAGTAAGATAAGCACCTCAAGTAAGTCAAGCACCTCAGGTAAGTTAAGCAGCTGAAGTAAGACAAGGACGTCAAGTAAGTCAAGCACCTCAAGCAAGCAGAGCATCTCAAGTAAGACAAGCACCTCAAGAAGGCAAAGCAACTCAAGTAAGGCAAGCACCTTAAGGTTATTCCTCACAATTGCACTGCGCATCCTTTCTGCGCATAATTTACGGCGTCATTTAGCGCGCTCTCGTGCTTGTGCACACTGAAAACACGGCGGATTTGTCTTGATATTGAGCTCTTTCAGTTGAAAAATGGCTATAGCTCACCAACGAGCATGGGCACCCCAATTTTTTTTCAAGTCATTGTAATCAACTTATCATAAACTTTGCCTGGAGAAAGACTGATCTGATTTCTATTGCTGAAAATTGAATAAATAGCGAAAATAGCAAGTAAACTGTGGTCTTTTCTATTTTGCCCAATGGTAACCATGTCAAGAAATTTGGTTGAAATTTTAATCAAGGATTCAGCTTTCTGTCTAAATCAAGCTTCCGATATGACGCATTGAGTCCAGTTTAATGCGTGTTCTCATGAGTCTCGGTCACAAAAATTTACAATTATTACTGGGAATGCGTTCTTGTAATAAGCGTTAAATAATGCCAAAATGGGTCATTTTCAATGCCCCAGTACTCCTGAACGAGTATGGGCACCCCCCTTTTTTATTTCAAAATTGAAGTTCTCATATGATAAATATTCAGTGGGCAAAGTTTGAACGAAAATCTATTGTCAGTTTTATTTCAGGCGAATTACCTAAAGTAAGTCAAGCAAGCAGAGCATCTCAAGTAAGTCAAGCACCTCAAGTAAGCAGAGCATCTTAAGTAAGCAGAGCATCTTAAGTAAGACAAGCACCTCAAGTAGGCAAAGCAACACAAGTAAGTCAAGCACGTCAAATAAGTCAAGCATCACAGGTAAATGAAGTAGCGCAAGTCAGCCAAGCAACTCAAGTAAGAAAAGGAACTCGAGTACGTCAAGTACGTATGTACTAGTAATAGTTATCACTAAAGCTGCCCCCGCTTTCTTTTATTTCTAGTGATTGGAAGCAATAATATTGAACGTTATTGTATGAACTAAAATTTTATATTTTTTTGTAAACTATGTCACTCATACTGTTCAAGAAACTTACAGCATATTATCATAAATATGATCCAAAGAATCAACTAAATTAACCAAACCAACACATTCTGTTTAACTCATTCTATCACATGAACTCTTTACATAATACTCTTGCAAAGTGCATTCTGGAAAAAAAAAACCCAACCACTCTGTTGTTCTAGTCTGATACTGAAACAAACCAATTGTCTTGATGTAAACTCTTTTTTATATAAGAATATATTTTATAACAATATCTAAGCTGAAATTTGCAAACTTTTAAGCGTATTTTAAGTTTATGATTACAGTTCTAAGTGATGACACTCAATTGTCCTTGACATAGTTGAAACAAAATCGGGTACTTTCGTTTCCATCACGCTATATTTCTGTGCGAAATGCTTTTTTTCAAAGCCAAAACGACCAAGTGTTGTTTGGCTTGACATCTTGGCCTAGCTGACTGCAACGAAAAGCAGTGGAGCACATGCACAATGTAACGCGACACAGATCCAGATACCAAACACTTGTGATTGATACCCCAAAAAATTCTAAAACGGAAATGTCATAAGCTATAATGTAGAAATAATACAAGAATATTTTCAGCCAAAAATCGGCAGAAAAATAAGAATATTCAGCCTGGGCCGGAAAAGCGACATTCTTAGGGACTGGCGAAAAAGTACAGGGGGGAGGGGGGGGGGGTGGGTGGGCCGGAGCATTTCGAAATGTGGTGGTTAGAAAACAGATGACCCACCCCATGCGTTTGGCACAAAACTGAGTGACCCACCCCTAAATAGAGGCTGAAAATCACATGAACTCCCCCCCCCCTCCCCCTCTATAAGACATAACCAGGGGCGGGGCAGAAGACTCCTGAAATTTTCGTATATGCATCATCCAACGAAAAATGACGTCACATCCGGTCTAAACTGCGATTCCTAGCTCGTTTCGTAAAGCGAGAAAATGGCGTTTCGATTACTCAAGATTTCCCTGTATTTGTAAAGCATCAGTTTCGTTTCATTTATAATGAGGATGGAAAGATGTTCCAAGCACATTTCTTCGACGTTTTAAGCGAATATTTCGGGAAAAGAGAATAGTTTAGTGTTGTTTTGGAGGACAATAACAGAGAGCCTCCTCTCTTCGAATGGCGGATTTTACACATTTGCAGAACTGGTGTTGTTCCGACTTTTGGTTCTTGCTGTTCGTGATTCAGTGATAACGCTAAGTGCAATAGCCTATAATGTTAACAACAACCAGGATGAAGTATTGCTGTCCATAGTTTGCACTGTGTACTCGCGGGAACATAATTACCAGAAGCCGTTTAGTTGTGAAAGTCGCTGTCGCCAGAGCTTTAGTTGCTCTTTGCTGAAGTGTATTGGTACAGAGAAAAGCTGGATCGCTTGCTGAAGGAAGCTGAAGGTCAGTATCCCTTACTCCTGCATCTCTCGTTGAAGATTGTTGTTTTCAGTAAGATACAATACAGGTATACTGGTACTTCGGGGTCATCGGTTTTTTTAAATTTCGTGGCATGAATTAATAATTACTGTCGGTGCTTTTAATTTAAATTCACGTCCCGTACACACTTGATTGTGCTCATGTCTTATTTAAAGCTTAAGGAACAGAGTAAAAATTCGAGGAATATGTTTAAGTTCTACTCCTCTTCTCAAATTCGAGCCATCAGAAGGAATCTGTCATTGATCAAGTCCTGTATAAAGATCAGGTCCTGTTAGGGTGTTTGGGTGTATCGATCATGGGGGTGTTGTTTGAGGCAACACACCAAAGTAGCTGTAAGGCCCCATTTATATCATTTTGGATACACGGGACAACCCTCCCCCTAAAGCAACTCAAATAAGTGTTTATATTCATGAAAACCTTGGCCCTGTAGGCCGACTCGTAGTTGAGTAAAGGGGGTAAGTTTCTAAAGAAACTATGGTGCTGCGTCAGTGGGAGTATTACAGGATAATTTGGTTTTATCAAGTTGACTGAGTTGAAAATGTGAATTGGCCACTGTAAAGAGATTCGAAAGATGACGTTTCGAGTGCAACCCCTTCATCGGAGCGAATCAAGGAATTGTGGGTTGTGTGTGGTTTATATAGAGAAATATGGAGCTACGCTATTGGTTGGTGCCTGGCAACGTGAAAAACAACAGAATAAATTAGTTGAACGAAAAGCGTTCATTGATACCGTGAGGATTAAGAGTGCCGATTTGAAAAATAAATTTTTGTTCTAGAGTTTTGCGGCTTTCTGTGCTTCCTTCATGTAAGGAGAGGCTGCAGACCGCCATATGTTTGCTTCGAATGATTCGGCAGATTTAAGTGTCTAGCAACCAGTTTAGATGCGTTTTGCATCTTCTCAACGTCGCGAAGATGTTCTCGGAATCGTTGGCCTAGTCGTCTACCTGTTTCGCTGATTCATAGTTGACCCTACACAATAATTATTATTCATGAATAACCCAAATTGAATAATCAAATGTGCAATATCTCTCCCTCGGTTATTCAATCATAGTGAGTTTTGCCTAGTTGATTTTCTCTTTGATACAAATCTCTGCTTTAAATTTTAAATGTTGGCATTTCGTGGAACTCGCCACACTGAGAGTTTCCCGGTTATGCGAGCCAAACTGTTTAGGGCTGT
>JAHPZR010050409.1:0-40714 GCA_019787425.1 Platygyra sinensis | reverse complement strand
GGTTGTAAGAGATTTTCACATTCTTTGCATAGCGTGGTTGCGTGATTTGTAATCGGAGACTTTGTTTACCTAGCTCGAAGGAGAAAAGGTCTCACAATTGACCTTTCAAACGAATATATATTCCCATGTGTTCAAAGCCAAGATTTTATTTTATTTTTTTCCCAGAAAACTCCACCATTACTTCTGGCGAAGTAAACACGATCTTATTTATCACCGTAAGGGCATTCCAGTAAACACGATCTTATTTATCACCAACAGCGGAGTCCATGGCTGACGACAGACGTAATACCTTCTTTAGCGCATCGAATGTTCCCTTCGAAAGTGAGCATACAGGCAAAACGAAAATACAGCTTAACGCTGGATGATTTCAGCCCTAGTAGCCAGCAACTGGTCCTAAGTTACATTCTTTATCCTTGCAAATGCCTTGACGTGCATCTCCGAGGGATTTTGGCCCAATTTTGACCGAACAAACCCTTCCCAACTAACCGCGAGTTTATTTAATTCGCTAACTAGACAAAACTCTCCTGAGGGAGATATGACGAAAAGAGCTGAGAAATGGCCTGTAATTGGCTGATGATGACATCATCCGCGGAGGCCTTGGGATTTGTAACCGACAAAACTAAAAAAAAAAAAACCGAAGGCAGAGCAAGAAACCGCCCAGCCTACGGCTGCGCGGTTTAATAAGTTTGAGAAGGTAATTTCTTGGTTGCTTCTTTCTTACTTCTTCAGCAGGAAATGTATATAAATTGAAAAAGTATAAAATTCTTTAATGTTATGTTTTTGAAATGATTGATTCTAATAACACTTTCTACTGTTTCTGGTAAATTTCTGTTCTGTAATGCCATCCAAGACGGTTGAGGAAAGTCGTAACAATTTCACTTACATTATTCACTAAGTTTTTTGTGTTTATAAATCCCTTTAAAAGAATTTGATTCTGAATAAGTTGCTTTATTTTTTTTCTTCTATGAAATTGTACAAGCGTTTAACGATTGCTATTGTTAAGAATCAAACAAAGATAACATTCACAAATTTTGATTCTTAGTTAATTTGTTGTTGTATTTATAGACTCAGGTTTGGTGTTATACAAATAGTTTCATTGACAAGTTGGTCAAGTTAAAGATGGCTGGATATTGGCTCGTTGAGGTCCGTAACCACGTAAAACAAGATCTTGACCATCAATATGCAGCCATCTTCACCCACGAATAAGTTTGGTGAACAAAGGATTTGTTTTATAGCATACAGGACACCGTGTTCTTGTGGAATGCAGCAGGCAACGCCGAGCGAGCAATAGAGCCTCCTTTTGCTCACTCGGATAGCCAATCATAACACATGCAGGATTTGTTCATCCTTCCTGCTCGCAAAGCTTGCAATATAATAATGTTGTTTATCGAGAATAATTGTGTCAGTAGCCAGGCATCGCCTTAATATTGTAAATCAGCTGAGAGAAGCTAAGCAAAATAAAAACCTTTTCTGAGTGTTGAATTTGCCGAGTCTTGTCCTATAGTATTAATGTGTGAGTTCGCCCGAGAATATGTGACGACCTGTGACGTCAGGTCACGTCTAGTTTTGTATTAATTTTTCCTAAATCAATGAACTGATTAATGATAGCGAGATTCTCCTCTATCTCCCTCCCTTGGACTTTTTTACTGTGTTTTTGTCACTCGGACAAAGAAGACGTATATTGTTTTGATTTTTAATTTAACTGTATTTGACCTTTACCATCACTTCTGTTTTGGTTCAGTAAGAAACATTCAAGAGGTAGTTCTGCAAAAATCCATCACGGGAAATTATCTCTCTCGTTTCATGGCTTCTTAACATATGTAAATCCATGTAATGTCTTTTTATTGCTTCGTTTAGACACAATCTACAGGCGTAACAGAGTGCAATGTAATATTCCGCGGGTAACATTGATTGCCAAGTCCGCTCAAAAAGATTCTACTTCTTAAGAATAACAACACCCACTATGAAAAAGATCCCATTGGTTAACAAGTTAACAGTTCCTGTTATGAAATCTGTGAAACACCTGCCATCCATTTTTTTCGTCATTTGGTGGGAAATTTGGTTCCTGTTTAAGAACCTGTTCATCAAATGGTTCCTAATTTGCTTTCTGAAAACTTCCACATGGTCTAACAAGAACAAATCAAACTTTCGCACAAACTGCTTTCCAAAGTGTGTTTTTTTCAACAAAAAACCACAAATAATGATATTTCTGAAACAACATTCATTAAACAAAACTCCCGACTGGTAGCAGCAAATTAATTATTGATTTTCTTTAAAAACAAACTAAATCATTTACATTTTTAGAAAGTTCTAGCTATCATACTGTTTTCGAAGATCGTTATGTGTTAGTGGTAATGAGTTAAACGCGCTCACGAGATACCGTTATTATTTTAGTACATTTGTGGTACAGTTACTCAGGAGTGGACCTGAATCATGATAGTCGCTGAAGACGACGAAAATGACGAGAAAGCGCTAGCTCTTCGTCGTAAACTTATCAAAAATGTTGTGGAGGCCAAACTAAAGAATGAACGAGAAAAAGAAAAGCTTGGACGCACGCTGGGAAATCTAGCGAAGGAAGAGCAACGAGAAATGCGAAATATTCAACGAAATCTTGTTTCACTGAAACGAGAACTTAAGGGTCTAGAGCCTGTAAAAACCTGCGAAAACAGACTGAGTGTGAGAAGTGCTGTAGCCACACATGTTGCCGATAAAGGAGACGTACTCATAAACTCTAGCAAACGAGACGAAAAGCTAAATCAACGGAGACACTCTGAGTTCACTTCGAGGTCACCCATGAGTTTCCTTGAATTGAAACGTTTACCACCTTTACAAACCACTGATCAAGGCCTAGTGGTGTGGCCTTTGCCATACAGACAGGACAAGAGCCCGGAATTTCCTGCTCCGCTGAAGCATCGAAAAAGTTTAGCTCTTCCTAGAATTGAACTCAATGAAACTCATGAAAGGGGCCGGCACCGCTCAAGACTTCAATCATCCCCTGCCGTACTCAGCCATGTTGTGCAAAGCCAACTCGGTGCCAAGATTAACAGAAACGATTCTTTCAAGCCAGATACTACATCTTCTCGTGAGGCAAATAACGATCAATAATTTAATACCATTTGAGTGAGGAGAGATTTATTTTCGCTGACACTGTAAAATTAAAATCCTGACCTGTATATTGTTTTGAAATTTTACTTTTAAAACGTTCGTTCAGCCGAAAGCAAGCAGTTTGTTCCATGTACATTATTGCCTTTGTAAGTCGTAAAATGTGTCTAATCCCAAAACAAGATATCAAAATTTTTAGGTGCACGCAACGAACATTTTGACATTCCAAATATTTACAAGCGTTATAAGTCACTCATGTGATTTGTTATGTCGCGCAGCGTTCGCTCTTCGTCGCACGTCGAGTTCATTGTTAGTGAACGAGTGCAGGTAAATCCCGATAATACACGAGCAATGAGTGCGTTAATTAACATTTTTATTATTCAAATTGAATACACTGCAAACAAAAATCGTCAAACTTTGAGTCAGCCGAAGCCATGGTGTAATGACAGTGGTGTATTGAATTTACACCACGGCTATTACACCACGATAATGACGTCAAGGAGGTTGTTTCGTCACAACCCAGTGTCACGTGGTACAAATCAACCAATCAGAAAATCTGAATTCGTACAGTGTATGAAATTTGAATAATAATAGGGTTTAATTCCTGTCTTTAGCTGGGGCACGAGCAGAACTGAACCGTTATAGATAGCCAGTAATTTCAGTTGGTTTTTTCAACCGACGAAGACTGAAGTTGTTTGGTCGAAACCTCTTTGTATATTGAAGTAACTATAAACGTTGTTTAGCGTTTTAGTAGAGTAAGTGTCAAGAAGAAAACTTTGAATGTACACTGCTACACATTGTGTTAACCAGTTCTTTCGTTTTTGTCCAATCAAGGGAGAGCCCTCAAAATTTTCAGACGTATCGTTTATATGATATCATGTAAAAGTGGGTTACATTTAAACTCTTTCAGTTTAGTGCGTTTTTTCAGACATTTGCTTCTTTATCGGCTGCCATCTGTCCTACCAGACAACTTCAGTTACTGACGCAGACAGGTCGTAATGGTAAAGCAGAGATTAAAGCCAACTAGCTTATCGCTCTTGACACTTCAATCGAGTTTCTGTAGGATGAAGGAGCTATTTATACAACCGTGTGAGGGAGGCGCTATGACAGTCAGGTGCTTGTCCCAATAATAACACACAATGGACGGCTCGATCCAGGTTTAGCCCGCTAAATAGTCTTTTTGTTGTTGTGGGGGAATGTCACATAGAACACAGCATTTCAGGTATTCTTACCTGAAAAAGGGACAAAGTCCACAGGTAAACCATAATTTCCAAGCGAACTCTTGGTGAACTGTTTGTTTGATTCTATTAAGTGAATGCCTCTCGTAGAAAAGTTTAGCTTAGTGACCATAGTGAAAAGTCCTCTCCAACCAAAACTACCGCAATTTGTCTGTTTGGTTTTGTCTTTATTTCCCTGGATTTGAAGATGTTTCGTTTCTTTGTTTCCTTGTTTGCAGGCTTTTTCTTTTTCAGCCGGGCCTTCCCACGCCAAGCTTGAGTAGACAAATTCGTGTTGGCAAACTTCAAAAAGTTAGCAAACTCATTCCTTTACCCGTCAAGCTCGCGTCAAATCACAACACACGGTTATTTGCAACATGGCCGACTTATTTAGTGCAGTGGCACTCACGCAAAACATTGAAACAGAGGAACGGAGAGGAGAATAAAAACAGAAGGCGGTGGAGAAATATAAAGGTTTGGACGAAACCTGGTTTGTGAACTAGCTCCTCTAGTTTCTTTTGTTTGTTTTAAGTATCTTTGTAGGCTACAGATGAAACGTCCTCACAGCTGGACACTCATATATGAACCTCTTTGATAAATTTGAAGGTGGCCCTATCACGTTCATCCTGACTTGTGAAGTGTCACGTAAATAAGTCACGTGAATAAAGCGCGTGTTTTGGTTGGTTGACAGTTGCCAACACATGTTTGCCAATCGTTTACACGTCAGATACGAGTTTACCAACACGAAAAAGTTGATGAAAAGAGGGGGGAGTTCTATTTGTCACCAACAGTTTGGTAAAGCGTTTGCCGCGTGAAGGTTACATCACAATATTACCAATCAATGTTGAGCACAGAAGGACGATTAATGACTAAAATAACCCAGTCGTGTAACATAACTTAACTAATCATTTTATTTTTCACTATGTGGTCACATCTTATGAACCTGTAAAACTAAATCTACCTCCTTATAAAAGTTACAAAGCTTTCACAACCTGCTTTGTAAGTTACTTTTTTCAAGTGCAATCCTTAGTCTAAGATATGAAAAACAAACAAGCAAAATTACACTAAAGTTCTATCCGAGCTGGATCTATTGTGCATTACAAATATTTGCCAATTTCTAACAGATCTTGAGGGTTCATTGGTTCTGGTTTAAAATAAAAAATCTGAAATCTGGATTTTTTAAAAAACTTTTTCTTTGTTTGAAAAAGTTAAAACTTTATCTTAAAGCTTCGCCGGTATTTTTCGACCTTCAGTTACTAAGGGACCAAACATTTAACAGTTCATTTTTTTATGTTCTGTAGTTGTGCTGAAGAACTATCCAGATCGCCCTAGGCGAACAGTCAGTTCCACAAATCATCATTTTCATACCTCAGCTGGTTGCAGGTATATCAAGCCTCTTTCACCTAGTTAATTATTCCCTTAGTTTCTCCTCACTTGCCGGTCTGGTTTAAATAAATATCAGCCTCAACTATCTCTGGCATGCTAAGAACTTGAATATAATTCTAATGACCTTGCAAGAAGAAAAACTTCCTCGAAATGTGTTCTCACCGGTTGGAAATTCAATTCGGAAACTTTTCTTGATGTTTATTTAATTTGTTTTAAGGTGGCTCAAAACAGTTTCCAGGACTTTCCAAGACGTAGATTTTGATGGGTCATAATTCTGAACACTCTTTATCAATTGATGTTACAATCATGGAATCAAAATACTGCCAAATCACTGGTGAACAAGTTGGTATTATTTTTGTGACACAATAGGTTACCATAGCAACACTATGACCTGCTAAAAACACCCTTAATTTCAGCTTTAAGCGCTTATATTTCAAAAACGGCGCGGTGAAATTTTTTCTTATTATAGAATTTTGATAAGCAGGATAAGATGCAACTTTTAGCAAAGTTTAAAAAACTCTGTACATGCGGTTCAGAGCCACCTTAAATTTTCGAAAATTTAAGGTGGCTCTGAACCGCATTTACAGAATTTTTTTAAACTTTGCCAATAGTTGCATCTTATCCTGCTTATCAAGATTCTGTAATAAGAAAAAATTCCCGTGCCGCTTTTGAAATATAAGCGCTTAAAGCTGAAATTAAGGGTGTTTTTAGCCGGTCATAGTGTTGCTAAGGTAACCTATGGTGTCACGAAAAATAATACCAACGCGTTTACCAGTGATTGGGCAGTTTTTTGATACCATGATTGTAGCATCAATTAATAAAGAGAGGTTATAATGACTCATCAAAATCTAGGTCTTGGAATGTGCTGGAAACTGTTTTTAGCCACCTGTTTTTAGCCGTTATGGCATGATGATTGAAACGGTGACGCTTTTAAAGCTATCTTTATCAACGCCAAATCAGTAATATCACTAAAACAAGTTGTGAAAACATCGTTTACTCTAAACTAATCTATATGTTTTATGCTGAGACAAGCACTGACTTCAAGCGTTTTCCTTTCCCGCAACAAAACACACAGACACATGCTAGATAACATAAACTTCTACAACGTTAAATAATCAGTGTTTTTGAGGACAAAGGATGTCTTACCTAGTCAATATCTCGGGGTAAAAGTTTTTCGCGACACCGTCACCATACATTTTCTTGTTTTTGCAGATCTTAAACGAATTCTAACAACAAAAATAAAATCCTCAAAAAAATAATGAACATAACCAGGTGGAATTCTCTGCGGCCAAAATACTGGGTTATATAGTGCAAGAAGGGCCGCGCTTAAAAGAATTTTAAGGTTTTAGAGTTTCATTCTTCACGGTTTGAGACTCTTGTAATACACTAAGTAAGAGTACATGATGATCTGTCCAGGGTCACGGGTAGGGTGGGGGTCCGTGTTGTTGAACCAACCAAAATAGTCTATTGTGTTGTTAGGGGCCTTGCTAAGTGCGCCAGTTATGTCCACCACCCACGGGATCACTTCCTGACCATCGCACCACCCGTCCCTCCCATACAGCCACGTACCATGCTCATTAGGTACCACTCCGTCAGGAACACGATCGGCGCAGCCCAAGGCGGTGCCTGCGTTTTTAAACACGCGACTAAAATTCTGCTTGTTGTTGACTACGAAGTGGTGCGACGTGACACAGAACTCTGCGCAGTTGTTGTTGTCACTTCCGTGACCTGTTATTGTGGCAACAAGTTTGACTTTCTCTGCGTCTTTTGGAGGAATGAAATGAACGGGCGAGTACTTGCTATTGTAGTTCTTGTCAAACGTTCCTCCTCTGAAGAGAGGCAGAAGTTTAAACGGAACTAGAGCTTTGTCCATTGCATGAAATGTCTTGTACTTGTTTGACACTGTAAAGAGAGGCAATTATTCCTGTGAGCAGGTATTTAAATGGAGTCACTGGAAATTGCACTAAGACAGTTTAACTAGCAATAAACATTCAACCGCTAACGGGAATTCCCAAGGAATTCATGACGGCCATACGTAAAGTAATTTACTTCGAAATGAATATCTATAGCCAGTCGTCTACTGTATTATTATGGACTGGTAGCGAGTAGTTTCTCTCTTCATGAGATGTGTTCTGAAGCGTGCAGATAAAAAATAACATTATCTTATAACAAAACAAGATTAGGGTACTTACTTAAACGTCTAGTACTTATATCTTGTACTAAATGTCAAGTGCTTTTTTATGACCCTCTTGCTCGGATATGAAGAGCAAACTTATTCCACGTTTTGACACTAATACTTGACTGACTGGGGGAATAACTGACTGACAGACTGACCGATCGATAGATTGACGGCTGCTTATTGCAGATTCATTACCTTGTACTTTGTTAACAAGTCTGATGTTAAGTGATGGAACCCAGGCCATCGCCCAAGGAACTGTTTTCATTGTAAAATTGCATTTGTTTGTGGAACTGGAGTCTGCAGATTGTAGCAGTGGGATCAGCGGTTTCACTGGGGTCAACCAGTGCCCGATGCGTCTGTGAAAAAAAAATTTCAATTTGGTTTAAAATGTACATGTTTTCATCATCTTTTTAGCTGCCGTTTGAAATCAACATACTACTCTTAGTCCTAATGCCTGTCGTCACAAGTATCTAGCTTGTAGAATATTTACCGTCTGAAAGGCGTTATCCATCTGCCTAGTTCCAGGCCACAAAGCTCACTGGAAGCGTTGCAACAAACGTACAACTGTATCACGTGATCCCAACGTGCGCATGTGTCGTCTCTGGAGCCTGGACAGGACAAAGAGAAATCCAGTTCCACGTGTTCATACCGCTGGAGGTCTGAGGAGAGAAACAAAGATGCCAGATGTCATACTCTGGTAAATTTTGCCAAAGACAACTTATTATGAATTCTAAGGGAGTGGGAACGAGGTTGAGGGAGTGGCAATAGCTCTTTTTTCTCTGCTACATGCAAAGGAGCACGTGTTGACTGTAGAATCTGGTTTGCTATCACACGTTACTTCATATACCAATTGGATATGTTTCTGGTGGTTGTGGTAAGCGGTAATCTCACCATCAATGGATGGCACATCAACTGTGGCGGTAATTCCTTTTTCTCCCTGCATCACGGTGTGGTTGAACACATTGATGACCACAGCATCACCTGTCGTCAGGTTCTTTAGGAGCTCTGTTTTGTAGTTAAACCTACATTAAAAAATACAAAGAAAACGCTATTGTATCACAAGTTAGAGACAATACCCACGTCATCTCAATCTTAGCGACTTTCGTCTACCATCTACATTAACCTGATAACAAAAATGATGTAGAATCACCGCCATATTCTAAGCGCACGGTTGTCAAAATCTTTAAGCCATTTCATTCGTTGTTACCCAGGCAATAACCCGAAAGGTTTTGTCCTTTCGTTTTAAAGAAACGCGTGACGGTACTATGTTTTAAAAAGTTCATTGGCCAGATTTAAAAAATACTGGCTCATTAAAAGTTAGCATAATGATTTCAATATGTTTTTAGTTCAAAAGGCTGCAGCTTACCATTGAGCCTGATACGCCAAGAACCGCATAGAAGGATACAAAAACCAGCCAGTTTCTTCCACTTTCCCTTCTCCATCGATACCGAATACAAAAACGTCCGAGGGTGTGGTCTGGAAACGGACGTACAAATTATTCATTCTTTTCAATTCTATTCCGACGACGTGTGGAATCATGGAGGCCGGAATATTGAGCTGTGTGTTGCACTCTGTACCGTTGCAGTTCATGTCTACCAGGCCCTGCGACTGAGCGGCAAACACCAAAACTCCACGGGAACCTTTTTTCTCGCAGTTTTGGACCTGCAGAGACCATGTGATATCGGATAAGTGTCAAAACATGTAGCCTGCGTGGAGGCGTCCGAAGGGGAGGGAAAGGGGAAAGACGAGCCAGTGAAGTGCGCCTCCCGCGCTCTTTTTAACTTTTCTCCCTCCCTTTCTACGGCCTGCCACGCAGGCTACAAAACATGTGACAGATATAAAGGGAACGACAGTCCCATAGTAATATGTTAAACTGTAATGGAGAGACTACTGACCTTTGTAAAATATGAACATTCCGCGCCTTCCATTGAAACAAGGGCTAGATAATCCTCGTTGACATTAATAGACATGCTTTCATTACAGGCGTCACCCACAAACACCACCAACAGATGACCATATTTGGCAAGTGCCGTGCTTGGTGATGGCAGCCAATCATAACGTGCATCTAAACGCTTCGACACGCGAAGAATTTCACCTGCAATCAAGTTACAGAATAATGATAAAAGCGAAAACACCGTTTGAGGTTCGCCTCCCATTATAATAATTATTCTGATCACGAATTAAGCACCCGGTCAAAGGTTTTAGCCTTAAATGCGAAAGTTACTCAGAATTATTATATCTGTCAGTTAGCACGAGCGCTGTGATTGGCCAATTTAGGAGGCCGAATTTTACTGTACGGTCCGCTAAAATTTAAAGCTGTTATCGTTGCCAAAATATTTTGTGATTTAATCGCCAAGTGTCATATGTCTTACATGTCTTAACTTTTGCGGCAAGTTTAAGTTCAAAACTTTTGTTCACGTCTATAACTGTGTATTGTCGATCTATGGCCCAAGAAATCGATGGTGAAAAAACGGTCCGTACCTCGAACTCGGTTAGTAAGAACCTCGAACTCGGTTGGGCGAGTTAAAAAATGTCTTTGATTTATAACCCTTTCATGTAATTTATTCCCCTGATATAGATAATTATGTACACAAGCGTTGGTTACAGAAACGTCGAAAAATGGCTGCAGGCAAAATAATCTCGATATATTTAAATGTTTACCTTGAGCATTTTCAATGACGATCTGATCAAAGCCACACCCATGACCGGAGCAGTACCACTGAGATAATACACGTGGGATCCAGTTCCCTAGGGTAGACACGGGGAATGTTGCGAAGTACATCCGCGAAATCCAGCTCTCAAAGAAATCTTTTTTAAACGGTCTTGGCGTAGATAAGAATCTACGAGCGCGACTTGACACACTGGAATCCTGTCGAAATCTAGAAAAATAATTGATTATGATCATGATAACAACTTCAGTAAAGTTTGTTGTAATCGAGGAGTTATTGTCTTCACTTACTCCAAAAGCCTTCGCGCGGAATGTTGTGCCGCGTAGCACTATGAACACAAATGGTGGAACAGAGAATTAACTCTGAGGTTTAAATTAAAGTGCTATGTGAAACCCATGAAAAACCCACTGGGCGTTAGTTCAAGTAAAGGGAATCAGGGAACCACGCGAGGTAAAGAAAAAAATTCTTTTGACCTCGGTGGGAATCGAACCGGTCACAAGGTTCTACACAATTGGTCGATGGAAACAAGCGATCAGTGACTTGGTGGGCAATATTATCGTTATGGCTATCATCAAAACATTTCTGAGGATTGTAATATGTAATGTATAACATCTGAAGGAAATTGGTATTCTGAACTTGGAACTCGGAATTCGAAACTCGAGGTTTTACATATTTTCTTTTTAAAGGGACAAGCTATATTTAGATACCGCAAATAACCCGTTAAAACCGGCATCCAGCGTAATACTTTCTAATATAACAAAATGTGCACGTGTCTTCCCCGTTTTATTCTTGGAGTCTCACTGAATAAAAAAAAATTTGCACAAATATTTCAATCATTTATTAAAAATTTTGCTTAGGATATTTTGATACGATATTTCATTTGAACATGGAAGCTATGTTCATATGGCTCAATGCCAGAATTGTTTAGAAAGCCCACTGACTTGGAGCATGTTTCGCCTTCCAGGAATTCATTGAAAAGACTTTAAAGGTCAATTTATTTTATACACTCAGGGGTCATAGGCGTAAATTTCAGTGATTGCGACATACACAAATACATGTAATGAAGACAGCAGTTGTGAAAATAACAATTTCAAACAGATATTATCAAAGGTTAAATCTACGATATAACCCAATCTCGAATTATCAACAACGTGAGTGTTATGTTGCAGTTTAATCACTAATTCTATCACGCAGTATATTTCGCCAGTGTGAACTAAGAGAGAGCTGCGAGTTGGTTAAAGATGCTCAAAGTAACCCTCCACGATTTTTGCAAAGTGATCGGGCATTTAAGTTGAGTAGTGTGTTAAAAGGTATTTCCGCTGCGATAAACGAAGTTAAATCTTCAGTTTCCGGAGCACGGAGCCGGGTATGGGCAAGGCCGGTGAGGGCCAGCCTCACTGCTTGGTAACATTCATAGACTGCCCCGCTCTGAGCAAAGCTGTAGCAATTTGTTTATTCAGTATTAATATTTTCTCTGGCCTGACTTCATCAGTCATTTTCCATGAAGAATCGAAACACGCCTGGTCACGCCTAATTGTTTCTTCATGCTCATTTTCTACGGGATGTGTCGAAATTAAAAAAAAAAAGTGTCAAGGACTCGAAATACTCTTAATCGTCACTTACAAATGCAAGCACATGATTATGACATCAAAGAGCTTTAATGATAAAAACACTTGCATAAAGATTTATTGAGCGGCTTTGGCTGATGATTTACCTGTTAAAAAAGTAGGCCTGCATGGTTGATTCGAACTTCTGTGCTAGCCAGTCTAGCCCTCTCGCGGCTCCCTTGACCGTGGTTGACGACGCCGCATAAAAAAGGAACACGTAGTTGGTGTTGTCAGGGGAATTCTCCAAAAGCTCTTTGAAGGAATCTGGATCGGAAAAAAGACGTTCTAGGAATCCTGAACGATTGGTGTAAGCCAAGAAGACGATGGGTCCAGCAAGGTTGGAGTCGTTGCCTGTTTTATACTTGAGAAGAACGTCATTGCTTCCAATTCGGACGTCCTTTGCTTGTAGCACAAATGACGGAGCTTCATCGCCGGGCTGAAGATTTGGAATTTCTGCGGAGAACACCAAGCACGGGACAAACGCGAGTAGGAACACAGCAACTAACGAGCTTGAGCGAGACATCCTTGCTTGTACTGAAGCCGTGTTGAATCTGCAAAATAAAGAACACGAATGAAGAGTGAAGAGATCGCGAAGGTCCTTTTGTAGATTAATTGTACATCATCAACTGTCAATAATTGTGTAACTGAGCTTTTTTAATGATTGATGTGTCATCAACCCCACTGTGATGAGCCACAGGACATGCTTTTGCTCCAAAACTGCTAATCACTGTAATTTCCGGTTTGCTACTGTGGGTCATCCCATCACCCCGTGATCACAAGAATTGTTTTCTTTTAGTAAACAAACTGACTTCGAACGATTAGTTTGGAGCTTAGCCCCCTTGAGCGTGTGGCTAAACTTCATATTAAAACAGCTTTGTTTTTTTTACAATACACAGCACAACAAAGTCATTTAGAACATTACAAGAGCTATTCCAGTCTGGGATTTTTTTATTTGCGTCATTAGTGAGAGTCCAATGACATCAATGCTGCTCTTTCTAACTTGAAAACAAAGTCAAGAGTTGCGATTTTCAACACCTCGAGTTTTCGGCTCCTATAAAGTCTGAAGAGATAGCTAATCCAACAATGGGAAGTTGGTATTACTGTCTGCTACACTTCAGTTCAAGGACTTTCTAGGCGTAGTATGTTAGATCTGTCAGATGCGACACATACATGGAGCACGGTGAGCAAACTTGCATCTGTCATTCACGCTTATCATAAAGCAATCGTGAAATTTCGGGCAGAGAGATAAAATCAGTCTCGGCCTCCATTGTAATCCATATCTATTGTTTCAAAGAGAAAATGTTAATCGGTCTACTGCACTGAGGGTAAAATAACTTCTTCTTTTCTGGAGCCTAATTTGCAATGTAATCTAGCCTAAGATGGGCCTTGATCAAAATTTGTTCGCTTTAACTTTCAGTGAAAAGGGAACACTGACCTCAATACACAGGAACGCAACGCATTTTGCGGATAAACTTCATTAGCACAAAAACCGATGAAATGATTGGATTTACAGTGTCCATTCCAAAACCAACGAACAAACTTTTGATGAAACGTGGCATTCATTCGTCGATTCATTCAATGTTTTAACTGGATTAAGCTGCCAGGTACGTGCGTGAGCAGGATAAGTGAGAGCGCATTTCACTTGCTTTTATGCCTCGCGAGATTAAAGGATATAAAACGTGTTAACAGAAAATGTACATGATGATAGATGTGGGTTTAGAGTTGCTTGTAGAGGATCAGCCTATATACATAATAGTTGTTTTTGCTGCTAGCGACTGGACTTGAGTCAGTGTTAAAAGGCACGTGCACACAGAAACTAAACCACAAAACACATCAAGGAAGCCACCTACAATGCTTTTTTTTCAAATGAAAAAAGGAAGCGAATTGAAAAACAACTTTAACTTAAAGTGGAAATGGTACCTAAACAACATAATCATAGCATTCACTTGCTATATTTTGATCAGAATGACGACAAAATCAAAATCTCTGCTAAATGGGTTTGAGTTGTTGAACGACCAATCCATATTTCACAGTTGTTTGTAATTGGTTGATTTTACAGGTTTGTTTTTCAAACAAAACGTGAAGCAAAAATATTCTCAATATTTTTTTTGCTTTGTTTGTTCGGGTGCGGGCACGATATAGGAATTACGTGTCAAGTGTTTAGTACAGTGTACAAAGTTCAGTGCAAAGTTTTGTTTGACAAGACGTTTTTCGAGAATACTCTTCTAACTTGAAAAACCGGCTTTCAGTTTATATAAAAGCATGTGATATGTATTAGTAAGTAAGTATAGCTATATATGTTAAGGAGGTGGACTAGAAAGGGATAACCTCTTCTACCTCCTTGTACAATTTCTCATGTATTTCATGATGGTGATTAATTGTGAGTAAACTATTATGTCAAGTAAGCTGTGGTTTATTAATAAAATCGTCGCGCTTAGACATAAGCGAATTGCGAAATTATTTTACAAAGATAAAGCTAATTACATCGCGTTCAAAATGGACTGGGCCGTACAATAATGAGAGAATGAAATACAATAAAATTAGATTTAAAAAAAGACTAGAAACTATTGAGCTGCTGTTTATCAACTTCAAATATAGTATGCCTTATGTTTGCTTCTCATGTATCTAAGCTTAAAGTACAAGTGGCTTTTCCGTTCTGACTCAGTAGTCAAGAGATAATCCCATTCCTACCTGGAAAAAAACGCTGTCTTAGTCTCGATGAAAAACTCTTTTTTAAAAAGAAACGTTTAATATTGTATAATACATACGCGTGGAACCGAATTGTTTCGTTTAGGTAAATTACGGCAATTAGGAGAACTTGAATTTTTTCTAAGAAACGTTTATAGCGTTTCCTTTTTGCAGAGAAGTTTTACTTGTTTTCAAACAAAGTCATGATCAAAAGTGAGAAAATTGTTTTAGGCTGAGTTCCAACTCAGTCCTCAAAGGCAAAAATAGATTTGGATAGGAAAGTGAAAGTTTCCAAAACGTAATCGGAAACTCGGTTGTTTATGGAACTAATTATCAATTTCTTCTTTGGACTGTTTGGAGTAGGTCTGTCCGAACCATGGATTATTTCGTATATCAAAGCACATCGTGGTTGTAAAATTCAGCAATCTTAGCTAATTTAGGAGAACACGCCAAGTATTAAAGTGAATAGATCAATATAAACAGAGGCTTGCGTTTAAGGGCTGTGGACCAAAATTCTTGTTTTGCCTCAAAAACGTAGTTATGTAAGAATGAGTGTTTCCCTGCGTCATAAAAAAGAATTAGCTTCGCTGACTCGCTACGACAGTTAATTTAAGTTTATCGACTTTGAGTTGATTAACACCTAACTGTTTTACTTGCCAAAATATTTTTAGGTAACTAATACCTTATTCAAGTTGAAATATGGGACGAGTTGTCCTTCCACGTCACAGTCTCCTTGACTTTCCGCTTTCCAAACGGATGTTTTAAATTTTAAAAAACGACTGAGATACTACTCGCACGCTCATTGGTCGATAGGGTTGTTTAGCTTAGAGTGTGTAAACACGGTTTTGACGTTCTAGTTTCACCCGTATTCTTGAGAAACATTTAAGAAAAGCAATAGAGTACTTTTTTCTTGTTTGCGTAGCCTCATCTTAACACTTGGTGGTTTGGAAGAATTCTCCAAAGTTATGCAAACCCTCGAATGCGTTTCAGGTTTCTACAACTGTCTCAAATTCTCCGAATCCTCCTCGTGGTAAGATGAGACTATTTTTCAGACTAGAGTTCAAGTATTCGAAACCCATAAGGGGTTTTAGCAATAGTTAGGTGTTCATCAACTAAAATTCGATTAACTTAAATTAACCGTCAGAAGTCAGTAAAACTAATTCTTTTTTATGACTCACGGACACAAATTCTTACGTTTTGGAACCGAAACAAGAAATTTGGTTCACAAGCCTTAAACGTAAGCCTCTGTTTATATTGATCTGTTCACTTCGATACTTGGCGTGCTCTCCTAAATTATTTAAGATTGCTTAATTTTACAACTATGTCTGAACCATCTTTTTTATTCTGGAGTGCTTGCACGTCTGAGGATCTCTGAGAGGCGACGTGCTGAAATTAACGGATAAGCCATCTTCTAAAAGCAATACGGCCACTGAGAATAACAGTTACGTTCTATATTCAAACTGCGATCATAGTTTGATTCGACAAAAGGTTTTGGTTCTAAGGCTTCGTGTAATGGAATTTTAGTGTATCGAGCGACACAATTGCCCTGTAAATTAACTGAAAAATTTATATTTGCTATTTTCAAGTCTTAGAAAAGCTGAAAGTGCTATTAGTGGCGCAAAAATTTAAGGGTGTCACAATTTGTACTAATTGGTGGATTAAATTCTCGACATGAGTTGAATCAGATTCACTGTTTTACTTGCTTGCCGATGCAGCTAGCCTGCCAAACTTTTCTTAGGAAACTAATATCTTTTTCAAGTTGAAATGTGCGAAGAGTTCTCCATCTTCATCACAGTCTCCTTGACTTTCCGCTTTCCAAACGGATGTTTTAAATTTTATAATATGACTGAGATACTACTCGCGCGCTCATTGGTTGATAGGGTTGTTTAGCTTAGAGTGTGTAAACACGGTTTTGACGTTCTAGTTTCACCCGTATTCTTGAGAAACATTTAATAAAAGCAATAGAATACTTTTTTCTTGTTTACGTAGCCTCATCTTAACACTTGGTGGTTTGGAAGAATTCTCCAAAGTTATGCAAACCCTCAACTGCGTTTCAGGTTTCCACAACTGTCTGTCTCAAATTCTCCGAATCCTCCTCGTGGTAGGATGAGACTATTTTTCAGACTAGAGTTCAAGTATTCGAAACCCATAAGTGGTTCTAGAAATAGTGAACCTGATTCAATTCACGTGATTTCGAGAATTTAATCCGCCAATTAGTACAAATTGTGATACCCTTAAATTTTTGCGCCACTTAATAGCACTTTCAGCTTTTCTATGACTTAAAAATAGCAAATATAAATTTTTCAGTTAATTTACAGGGCGATTGTGTCGCTCGATACACTTAAACTTCATTACACGAAGCCTTAGAACCAAAAGCTTTTGTCGAATCAAACTATGTACGCAGTTTGAATATAGAACGTAACTGATATTCTCAGTGTCCGCATTGTTTTTAGAAGATGGCTTATCCGTTAATTTCAGTACGCCGCCTCTCAGACGTACAAGCACTACAGAATAAAAAATATGGTTCAGACATAGTAAAAATGCTAAACATCTCTCTCGCGAACAAGAGGTAACTATATAAAAGAAAGAAACTGCAGCTGATACTTACTTCGATTACAGTAGCTGCGGTAACTCCGTTAAGCTTGAAAAAACGTTTTATTTTAACCAAACTTTCGTTCGTTCTACTCTTTATATACGTTATGGTTCGGCTAAACTTAACACAGAAATAGAACTGGCTGCACGATCAAAATAAACGAGTTGTCGCTGAGGATGTATCGAGGAGGGGCCAGTTAAAAAAAATCAGTTCGTACCGGACTACAATCGAAGGAAAGTCGAAAACAGGGAAGCCGGACTGGTTGATTACAACTTATACCGCCAAAAATAAAACACTTAGCTGAATGACGTAGTTTTAGCTATGAGGTCCTCAGTTTGTCGAGTTCCTTACTAAATCACCTATCACTCGCCGAGAAACACTCAACTTACATCAAAGATCATGACATTCCGTAGAGACACATATTTTGCTGAGAAAATAGCGAAAGAACCGCTTATGCCTTAAAAGAAAATATTTAAGGGCCTTGTGAGTTGCTAAGAAGGCATCGTGGACAATGAAACCAAAAGAATATTTTTTAATTATTCATGTTGAAGTCGGCTTAAATAACCGACTAATTTTAGGCACAACTATTAGAGGCCTTACTAAATTGCAGCATCACCGGCAGACTTTCGACGGGTAGCATGTGGAGAAAATTAGTCATTTCTTCGGGAGTAATAAGTAAAAAAAAACGATCAGGTTTTGTTGACCAGACAGTTTTTAAATATAGCTTAATTCGCCCCCTAGTGTACATAATAAGATAAGCTCCATCAAAATGATCATGATTACAAACGGAAGTCGCACAGTTGGAAAAAAAAACACTTATTTTTTAGCTTTTAATTTAATATGTGACATGATATAATCAGAATATTATTCTTTGATACCATACTAATCTGTATTTTTTGGTCATAAATAGGGTATTGATTTTGGTCATTTTGGTCTTAAATAGGGTATGGTTTTTGCCCCCAGGGGAGGAGGGGAGGGGTACTCGCAGTATACATGACGAACCAAAAAATTCCTGACATCAAAATTTCCTACCCAAAAAAATACAGGACTTAAATACCTCAATACGGATTTATTCAATCAAACGTACTCTTCTAATGCATGAATTTGCATCAATAATGTGATATACGAAATTATTTCAAATATTTTTTCTCTTGATTTCTTAAAACATATTTTTTGGCATAATGACTATCAATAAGCTAATGAAATTGGTATGTTGGTTAGTGTCTCGTCATCCTCATTGTGACACTATCAGCATACTTCTTTCTTCCACATTTTTTAACGTGGTTATGACTCATAATTAAGCTATAGTTTAAAATTGCCGAAATTTTTCAGGTTCGCTGGTTCGAATGAATACGCCGGATATTTTTCTGATCACTGATCACCAAAAAAAAATCGCTTGAATATTTACCTCAAAAAACACGCATATTTTTTTAAGACCTGAAAAATACATGACACATATTTTGACCCAAAAAATACCGAGCGTGCAAATTTTCACCCCCCCAAAATACGTCGGATCTCCCCCGTCATGTAAACTGCAAGTACTCCCCCCCCCTGGGGGTTTTGTTCACGCTCTAGTTCTGAATTAGGTATGTATTTTGGAAGAAGCTACTTTTTCATCCTTATCAATAAGCCCTTAAGCAAAAGCCCTTCAAAAATTAGGTTTAGGGCAACTGCGTCAGCCCCAACCTGTCAGAGCAGGGTTTTTAGAATTTTGTGAGTCTGGTCACAAATAAAGAGTTTGGAGAAAATAGCAGCCAAATTACTACCTTCTGCGGTGGTTGGTACCGTAAGAGGGTGAGGAGTGTTGAGAAGCGGGGCCGCACGCCCGCGACCCACGCCACCGCACCCAGAGTTTTTCTGGGAGTAACTTCCGGGTGGTCCTAGAGGCTCATGAGAAAATGCAAAACAGCGACGCAGCGCCCAATTCGATCGCGTTGACGAAGATTGTGACACTGATAACTAATAAGGAAGTCCTTGGGGCTGAAAAAGTGTCCCCCCCCCCCCACCCCCCCGTTCTCTCTTTACTATAGACCATGAAGTTTTAGAGAAGAAGACTGAAGGCACCTTTCCATTGCTTTCATTGTTTCTCGTGATGTTTCATGATGGACGTAGCTTTTCAAACATTGTTTAAAATTTGATTCGTTTAAACTAGTGAGAAGGGCATTCGTGCCGGTGACTGCTGACCACTGTCTGCCGTCTAGGAATGATATATCAAATGGTGACGGTAACAGGGTTAATCCTAGATCATGATTGACGGTTCTTTGACTTTGAGTTGTACATTTGTGACAGAGAATAAATTTTCAAATTAAAGAAGCTCAGTATTTCACAGAACTAGTTGTATACTTGAGCACGCGATATGGTCACGTGGTACTGGTCAGCGGATACCTTGTTTGATCAAAAGAGGGATGTCCAATATCAAAGAAGTACACGGTAAACCAACCTGTTATTTGGAGTATGGCCGCCATCCATGAATGTTGTGCGACTCCACCGTCATCGTTGTCGTCGCCACAGCTTTCCGTTTCGTAAACGGTCGATGCCATTTTTGCGACACTTAGAAATTTTTTTAACTGTGAACGAATTTTTTAAAGAAAAGGAAAATTTGCAAGTAACCACCTAGTATCGAACCCGGAACCTCTGTCTCCTAACATCCCTCTTATACCTGCTTATACCACTACACTACCAGGCTGATCCGCCAAATATCCCAAAAATCTAATTATAAAACGTGACATTCTGAAACATTAAGGTCATTTCACTGAAATAGAACCTACACTGAGATTTTTCTCAAACCATGCCAATTGATTGCTTATATTATGGAAACTTAAATTTTGAAATAAAAATGAGGGGTCCCCATGTTCGTTTAGGAGCAACAGCACCTTGTTTATTCATATAAATCCTTATAATAGCACCATGATTATAGTCAAGATTGCTTGCTAAATTCACGTTTCTGACGATTGTTTTTTCCTCAACACTGAGAATTGGCCCATATTTATTCTACATAGAGAAATTTACTATTCAATTCAAAACAACTAAAAAAATGATAGGTCACCGTAGTCGTTTTTGAGAAAATGACAATTTACCTCTTTGGCGAGGTCCAGCCGTAAAGAAAAGGCCGCCATTTTCTAATGCGCGCGCGCTAATCACGCGTAAAATTATGCGCAGTAGGGATGCGCAATGCAATACTGGAGAATGACCTTAATAATATAGTTGCCCCAAACATCAAATAAGAGCTAACCGCAAGCAAACCAGTGTGAATATGAACAATTAAGCATTTGGTGAGTGCATTTTACTCCATCAACAAATTATAACCAGTTTCTACCTTGTCCAGGCCTAAACTAAAGCAGATATGGCATCGTTCATTCTGAAAGGCTTTGTTACCAATGATGGCATCGACCGTTTGCGAAACGGAAATCAGCGTCGTCGCCGTCGTGCGTACGCGCCCACGACTAATACCGCTGTCCATGATAACAATGAGAAAATCCATACATGGGTTTCTTTTTCCTTATTTGGTTATTGGGCTCCGCTTGGCGACCCTACGGGCCGCCGGAGCTCCGCTAACAACGTTGACATAAGCATTAACGACCCCAGTCTTGAGAATAATGCTTGATGCATCGAAACGCCGATTGGCAGTACTTTATAGTTTTAATTTCTCGATGTTAAATGCTAAATTAATGTTTATGGTTGTCATGGCGCCTACCTGAACAAGCTCTCTAGTCGACTACACCAAGCATCTCAATTAAACATCTCAACTGACAGGAGGCAGACGAGTTGACTATTTTCAAGCATGACGGAGGAGTTGAACTAGGGTCTACCCAGAAACAACTCCTGTTTAGTGGCTGGAGCAAGACTTGAATCCCCGACCTCTTTGCCAGGGGCGGAGACTGCGAAGTCCAGTACCCTAACCACGCGGGTACGCTGCCTCCAAAGCACAGGACTGAGGGATTTATATTTCAAGTCAAAATCGGCCGTTGCCTTAACGTTAACTGATTTGCCGGTTTATGACATAACTAGCTCAAGATTGCTATGAACTTTCACAATATTCTACGCGATAGATTTTCTTCCAACTTCTTCTGCGGACAGATTATGAACTACAGTGGAACCTCGATTTAACGAACCTCTATTTAACTAAGTTCTCGATATAACGAACGATATTCTACGTCCCGGCCAAATTTACAGTAAAATATATGGAATACAACCTCGATATAACGAATTCTTCGATGTAATGAACATTTTCTGGAACCCCAAATGTAAAATCTACCTCGATATAACGAATAACAATGTCAACACGCGACAGTAGATAAAGGCTGAACAGATCAACAGTCAACAAATCCTTTAATCCTTATGATAAAGGGACAGCAACCTTTCAGTCAATGGCTTATTATATGTCATAGACATTGCCACTACAGTATTTCCACAGAAGTCACCTGTGTTACAAATCAATCATGGACTATGCCCTCGATATAACGAACATTTTGGTCCTTTCCCCTCAAATTCGTTATATCGAGGTTTTCCATATAACGAACCCTCCATTTAACGAACAAATTTGGCCGGTCCCCAGTGACTTCGTTAAATCGAGGTTCCACTGTACTCGTTTCTGAAAAAATTGGGGGTCACATACTTCGTTTCAGATGATAAAGCGGGTGACAAACTAGTCTGATTTTGAAAAGTTGGCGCGCGCAAAAAAAGCATGATTTCCAGGGTTTTTAATTTTGAAATACCAAAGATGAATCAACGGAGACACAAAACCTAACCCTTCAAGAGGCATGTCAAACCGCCGCACAGATAAACGAAGAGCTAAACATGACGGAATTCGATGATGCATTTTGTAAAAATATGGAACTTCTAATCGATAGATTTTCTTCTTTTTTCACATAGGAAATTGATAGAGAAAATGATCTATCAAAGGAAAAAGAGGGTCGCCAAATTTCAACTTGAAGAAACCATGAATGTCCTTGTTTTAGTCTTCTCAGGAATTTGATTATCCATTTGTTTGTAAATGTTCTTCCGAGACAAGTTTGGAAAAACGGCGAAGAAACGTCGCCCCTGCTATGAAATTAAACAATAGAGTGTTTCTGTCACGGATGGATAGTACTCGTCGGTGAATTTTTTGTAAACAATTGTGCTCATAGAAAATAAAAAATTAAACTTGTATTAAGTGGGGTTTTGTCTGTTTTCTTTGTCAAATTTTGCATTCGGCTTTCACGGCTTTTACCTAAAAGAGGTTGAAAGCAACTCAATATGTTTTTTGGAACTGGTGCGCGCAAGAAAATTTAGTGGTGAACAATAAAGACACTAGAGTGTTTCTGTTAAGGAACTATCGGTCTGACAAAGGGGGTAAGTTTCTAAAGAAACTGTGGTGCTGCGTCGGTGGGAGTATTTAATACAGGGATAATTTGGTTTTATCAACTGGGTTGATAATATGAATTGGCCACCGTAAAGAGATTCGGAAGCTGAGGTTTCGAGCGTTAGGCCTTCGTTCCGTCAAAGGGCTAACGCTCGAAAACGTCGGCTTCCGAATCTCTTTACGGTGGCCAATTCACATTATCAACCCAGTTGATAAAACCAAAGTATCGGTCTGCTAGTTGCCCCTTGGAAATTTGATATTCTTAAAACTAGCAAATATTTTTTTTTGCTTTTAGAACATCAAATTTCCGCGGAGCAACTATTGGCCGATAGTCCCTCAACAGAAACACTTTGTTGTTTAAATAGTGTCTCCGGGGATGAACACTTTCGTGCCACGGAATCAATTCAAACAAAGAAGAACTATTTATATATATAACGTCTTGACTGCAAAACAGTAGTTTTACCTTTCCTATTCAGAAGGCGCCAAGCGCCGTAAACGTGATCCTCGCCTGCAAAACGCGCGAACCTCACAAGCCCGTAGGGTCTCCCTCGCCGTTTCTACACTCGCTCCGCCAGACTTTTCGCTCGAATTTTGACGCCATCGCAGTCTATACAGTTGTTTCGACAAAGGTTGTCCCACAACAGAACAAAAGCGCACGAGACAATGCCGATTGGTATTATGGTAGTGTAATAGTTTCGCTTCTTGATTGAGGTTCACGGAGTTTATATTAGCTGGAAGGAAAAAGAATGCATGAATATACGTGTTTATGCTGCTTCCTTCTCTGACGCCGGAATACCTTGGGCTTCAATCAGTCAAGTGCAAAACCATCGTTACCCATAATAACTTTCGACACTGTCGCGTTCACTTTACGCTTTTGTGCAACCTTTCTCGAAACAGCTGTATAAAGGTACCAATCACAAGAATTTGCTTTAGCGTACGAATGGAATTCTACTAAGATTTATTAGTAAAATTCTACCTGAGTACGCTTATGCAAATACCGCAAACGGTCTTAAACAGTCAGCCTCATCAACTATTATCTCACAGAAATCTCGAGCCCATAATCTCATTATTTTAGTAATAATCTAACTAAACTCGCGTGTGGATTGAATTGTTGTTTAAAACTTACAGCTGTTTACACACCAGCTCGTCAGTTGTCCTTTTTCCTGCCTCTCATCCTAGGGCGAGCGGCTGTTTTACTTATTGTAACTGCCATCATATTTACAACCCGTAACATTGTTCAGTAATTTATACACGTTTTATTTATTTTATTTATTCATTATTACAATTTAATGGCAATTTATAAAAGGCAAATACTACATGTATAACAACAACAGTGATGTAAATAAAAAAGATTTACTCGACACTAATATTATATTTTATGATAAAAAGATGTTATTTTAATATTTCTTTTAAGCAAATTTACATAAAAAAGAATTCTCTGAACATAATTTATAATATAATAATATCATTGGCATCACTCAACGGACTGACTAGGGGAAAAGACAAGGAAAAAGACGGGTTGTCGGGTCCCTGAACTCTCCCGGTCAACTCCTGTACAGTGCGGGAAAGCGAATTCAGGGACTGCACTAAAAGATAGGTTGCCCAGAGTCAATAATAACCAATGCTCTGACTGGCTCGTAGATATTCTTTTGCTTTATAAAAATGAACAATACATGCTAAACAGTCGCTGTGCCATGGATATTTTCAGTTGTCTTTCCAAATGAGTTTCCTCTTCCGTTCACAAAACCGCATGGCACGGCACGGCTGTGACAGTCGAGTTTTTTGAAAGGCGCGGGTGAGCATGCAATGCAGGCTTCGTGTTTGTGACGTCACAGACTCGCAGCCATCTTACTTTACGTGCATGAATTTTGTGTATCAAAAGGAAAAGTGTTTAAAAGATGACATTTTCTTCGACCAACGGACCCGTTTTCCAGAAGAATCTTTAACTAAGGAAATGGAATCTCTTCTGGAGATGATTTTGTCGTAATTTACTTCGTTGAAGTCGAGAGAGAAGTGTTTGTTTCAACGATTCATTTTGTGTTGGTGGGCTGCATGTATCCGTCTAAGTTGTCAAACTGTAAATTCTTCACGTTTAGGATGAAGATGGTAAGGTACTAACTAGTACTATCATCTCTTGGAGGAAAGTTTCATTGATAAGACGAACTGTTACGCTTTCCTTGAGTCACAGGAAAGCAAAATTTTCATCTAAGAAGCCCGTCCGAGGATAGCTTGATATTTTGTGGACGCTATAATTATGAACACGATGGCTTCCAGGACACAAAATCCTCATGGATTACGTCAAATTACCTTAGATGAAATCTGGGAAGACCTTAGAGAAGGAATACAGCACGTTTATAAGCAACAGAGTATGTCCAAACCAAGATATATGGAACTTTACACGTATCCTTTCTGTGAGAAATTGCATTACAAAGGTGTTTAATATTACAATGTACATGTAGACAATTACTAAAGTGCTTTTTAAAGACGGTTGTTTAGTTTAAAGTATGCCCACGTTCCTCAGACTTGATAAAGTTTAGTGGGGCACTTGAAGTTAGGTGCCTTCATGTAGGTACTGGGTAGAACTTCCGTTTCAAGCTATCACAAGAAGTTTCATTGTTGGTCCCAGGACTCTGGAAAATTGTTACTGGCAAACAAAAGAGCTGAGTCATTCAGGTTTGTTAAAAAATGCTTTCTTTTCACACTTTCATTTAAACTCTCTGTGTTTGTAAAGAAGGTTTTGTGGATTGGTGAACTACTTTTCCACAGGAATGGAACAACTTTGTGATATAGGAAGGAAGAAACACAAGTGGGCATGGACCCCAGAGTCATCCTGTCTGCTTGAATACAGGGTGATGAATGAAATGGGCCAAATTACTTATCACGGCCCATTGGTTTAAGTCACGATTCACATGTGGGATTGACCATTTCACAAATTACAAGCCCTGGTATTTCATAATTTTTTCAGCAGTAACACTTTTTCGGTCCTCTTTCCAGTGATAATGAGAAACGATCAGTAACTGAAAAATTTTGATTTGGTCACAAATAACAGAAAATGAAAATAGTTTGAAAAGTGAAACAAAAGCTATACTATATATATATAAACTTGCATGTACTCATTGGCATGAATCTTGTAGGGTAGGATGATTCAACACGACGGTTTAGTTTCATTTTTAATCAGACTGCTAATCAAAGGAATTACTCTAAATCTTGAGAATCAGAACAGAAAAAACTTCAAGGCTGAAGATATCTATAGCAAACGGCTTTTCAGTTCAGATATCTCTGAATCATAATAACGGCATGGTACACCAGTGTACAGTCCACCAAGAAATTATGTCATAAAGCGTGCTTAAGCTGCCCATATTTTTCTTGGGTTTTCAAACAAAGTATGTGAAATAACATATACCAAAGTCAGGTAACATAATACGTTTCTGTTTTATGGTACTTTTGTAGTGTTATTTCCTTCCCACCTAAGTTACACCTTCCTGAAAAGAGGATAGTTTCATTGAAGACAAATGACTATCTATGATATTCATAATTATGACAAACACTTCACTTCACTTAACTTATGCCACTGTAACTGTGACACATACTTTAAGATTTGATAGACTTTTTTCATTTGTCAGTTATGTTGCTGGTATATTCAAATGAAATTCAGAAAGAAAGAGAAATTTCTGTCTCAAGGTGTACTAATTTATAGTGGTTTGGACAATGTAGACCGCTTTACTCTTAAAAGGGCATTGTCATGAGGATTTTGCTGTTTTAGGTGTATTCTGTGCCAAAGTCATTACTTTAAGGCTTTTATTAAATCCATTTTGAAATCACTGGTTATCCTTGCAAAGTGATTGGCTCTCAGCGGTGTGAGTTATTCACGAATCACACTATCTTTGTTTTTCCCAGGCATATAACCTACCTGCACTTGTGATGAATGATGTTAATCAGGAAAAACATAACAACTGACTTATTTTATTGTGGTGGAGCATACTTTCTACTTGTTTACAAAATCCTATGATTGAATTGATATCATAATGATGATTCTGTAATGATTTTATGTTGTGTTTGGGCTTTGTTTTGGCCAGCAATTTCCTTACGCACCGTGAATTGTTTGCTACCTTCTTCATACTTCACTAATCATGACTAATAACAAATCCATCTCTGACCTTGCTGCCCACTACTTCTGTTATCTTGCCAGCTATTGCAAAGCAATGGTTATCCATTATGGGCAACATTTGAGAATTACATTAAAATCAGTATGGGTAGTTTTTGGCAAGTGTAATTTTCAAACATCATTAGTTTGGTTAACAAGTAATTAATCACATTGTCTTGCTGTACAGTGTGGGCAATTTTCCTCAATAGAAGTAATTTATCTAATTTATCTCTCTAAAAATGACCTTGTATTCCTTAACTGTGGGTAGACATGTTTACAATCACTGCACTAGTGTCCATCAACAGTCCCAATCCAGAGTTCCCAAACAGAAAAAGGCACCAAACCAGGGCGGTAAGTCAGTCTGTTTTGTTCTTTGTTAAAATCTCACTCAAGCAACTAACCATACATGTAACTCTCTAATAACACAAAGGCAAAGTACTGTTTATTATTACCTCATGACTCAAAATGTTTGTAACAACCTAATTTCATGATTGTAGAATTTCATGACCCATATTTTTTTCCTTCATGAGCCACTTTCTTTTTGTGTGACATCAGTATCCTGTGTTGTCACATTAACAGATTGATGTCAGTTTTTGTACTTCTTTCCTGTTATTGATGATGTTTCTCATAACATTGTCATAGGTTTATTTGAACTGTAAATTAAATTAAGTACAAATTAAACAGGAAATAAATTTAAAATACATACAGTTGCTGGTCACCCAAAATAACTAAAGAGCTAAACTAGTTGGGTGACCACCATATATAATTGAAAATAGTAATAGTAGCTGTGGATCCAAGAGGCGATAGCTGAGTGGATCCACAGGCTGCTTTGATAATGTTATGACAAATTTTATTGTCAACAACAAGACAGACACATGAAAAACTGATGTGAATTTGTTTATTTATGATGACAAACTGTAAAATTGTCTGCTCTTGCTCATTGCTAGCCTCACCTCACACGCAGACATTCTCAAGGCTTGTCAAGGAATGGATGGTGAGCCCTAAGAGCATCTGCTTGGGAGGCTAGCTCGTTGCTTTGTCACAAATTATAAATGCATGTGTCTGTCTGCTTATTGACAATAAAAGTTAGCCAATGAGCAAACAATAATTTCTGCAGCTATCGTAAAAAAACACATTTTGTTTGATACATATTAGCTGGCGTGTGCTGAATGTTAAGCTGTTACAATAGTGGATCTATTTATGATGTTACCACTTTTTTCATTAACATAATGCAAAAACACAGATGGCTCTAAAATAAATAGAAGATATTACATGATGGCAAGAAGATATGAATTTTATGTTCGAGTGGCAAGAACAAGATCTTACAAGACTAGACAAGACAACTTTATTACATTTTTTGCACGTAGTACAGTAAACAGACCTGGCACCGCAGGTAGCAAAAGCTAATTGAGGCAGGCCAGGAACAATGAAAATAAATGACATATGCTAACCTTAATTAAAAGAAACATATTCTCTATTTTCCAATTCCCCATAATGCACACTGTTTGCCCCCCAAATTTTGCATAAACTATCGTTGTGAAATGTTCTTGGGAATATGCAGACCTCCCAAGAGAATTTCACAACAACAGTTTATGCAAAACTTGGGGGGCAAACAGAGTGCATTATGGGGAATTGGAAAATAGAGAATTACAGAAAAGGCAAAAGAAGGACTACTTAAGAGAAACTTGTATTCATTAGTTCATTAAGTCTACATGGTCAATTTGAAGTATTTAGGACAGAACAGGATTGGAACTGAATAAGGAATTGAATAAGGAAGTACAGCTATGAAGAGTAAAAATTAACTTTTGATATGATGAATTCTAAATCTTTATAAGAATCTTCATTTTCCAATATTTTTAACAAAATCATTTGTATCTTCAAGTGAGCGTAGCGAACGAGTGAAATATTGTTCTTGCCACAAGAACATAAAATTCATATCTTCGAGCTAATGTTTAATGGTTTTTTTAGACATACTGACGATGGCATTTTTGGCAATTTTCCGAGGATTTCCAACCACTTTCTGGAAATTTCTGAAGGTTTTCTAAAATCATCCCAAAAGCCAGACAAACATTCCCCAAATTTTCTGAAAATTTCCAAAGATTTCCGAAAATTGCTGAAGACTTTCAAGAAAGACCCAAAGATGATTTGATCATACACCAACAGATTTAAGTACAATTTAAAATTAAGAGACAAACTTGATATCAGCGAAATCATTGATATCTTCACTAGTGAGGTTATGTAAAATATGCCACTCAAGTCCCGGATGTAATTTTGTATGAATTTTACGAGTGGTCTATTTTCCAGTAAAACACTCATCTTTATTGAATAGAAGAGGATATTCCACAAAATCGATGGAAAGTTTCTCATGGAAGGGAAAGCCAGCCTGTTGTTTTATGTCGAGTCGTGACTAATCCACATTATCTTTTGCGGGTTCATCTGGCCTCTTATTGGTTGCAAAACAATTAAGATTCCAAAAATTTTCTCTGGTGTTCAAGGTTTCTACAGGAAGGACTATAAAAAAATTGGAGTGAGCCTTTCCATGGAGTAATTTGAATAAACATGTACGATGTTGATTTGCATGACCAACATGGTTTACAGACAGTACAGCATGATTTTCTATGCCTCGTCAAAGTATGTGAAATTGCCGCCATTTTGGTTCACAACTGAGTTTAACAGAGAATGGGTTGAGGGCCGGATGTGACGTCAAATCGAGAACACGATGATTCTGAGATTGGCATATTTACTTGTTTCTGTGGGAAAGGCTGAAAAAGTTGTTCGAAAAAAATGCTAGCCAGGTGCACTGTAGTGTGGTGTAGCAACACAACAAACTTACAGGAGGTACTCCACTTTATGCCATACCATTTTATGGAGAGATGTCCTGAAGAGAAGAAACGTGCAAAGTGATGGCTAGATTGATGCAAAGTGATAGCCATCTAAGAGTTTGGTGATCGGTTCTATAACGTATTTCAAACCAGATGATCTCGCTCGATGCCTGGAGGGATTTTGCTGACTCAGTGACTTAAGCGAGACGAATTTGGAATAACCGCTTGTCCATCGATTCATGCAGCCGTTGTTGCATCTGATCTGAGAAACAACAGCAGTCAGTCGGCATAGCCGACAGATAGTTTTGTATTTGCCCGCTACTAATCTTAAAACTCCATTTCTGAAGCCATACAGGTTTAATTCCTGGATATTCAGTAACACACTTTAAGATAACATCAGCACCAATATCTTGAAGAACAAGATCACTCTTCTTTGAGTCTTGACAACCTTCTAACTCACTTTAATATAATAATAACAACAATAACATTCGCTGATGTTTTGAAGGGAAGCGACGCTACAATTTCCACACTAGCATGAAAAGAACACAAACATTGTGTCATGGGATAATCATTTTGATCTACGTTGAACAAATGAAGTTAAAATAATTTGAGAAAGTAAACGGACTTGACTTTTATTTTGTACGAAAGTATGTTAATGCAAGATCGAAGAATGCGTGAATTTAGTAAATACACGCCACACGCTACAGTCTCTTTGACTTCTAGATATCATTGCGTTTGGGTCTGTCCATCAGAGCTCGTTCAAGTTCTTTGTCAGCATCCACCTCATTTGTCTATCCATTCTTCGTTGGCCAGAGAGTTGTCAGCATATAAATCAGCTCAGCCGTCATCGTTTAACTTTTCACTTTGCTTTGTTTACAAGTGCGAGTCATCATTCTCTTCAGCGATATAATATAAAATTTAATTTCGGAGTCTTCTGAGTCAAAGCTCATTTCAGAATCCGACAAAGTAGAAAAACTGTACGGCAAAACTTGTGACAGCAAAAAGGCTTCTACGCTCACACAGAGTAAAAGGCCCGACTGGGACAGCCGAAGCTTTCGTTCTGGAAGTGACGTCACGGCTTTACTCTCCCCAGACTCCCTATGTTCGGTTGTGAACCATACAAAACTCAGTTTCAAGGGGGCACAGAAATTCGAGGATTTAACCAAATCGAAAAATTTTTGCGGCTAATTACTCCACAAAATAAGCTTTATTGTTTTGGAGAAAATAATTTTTTGGGGTTAGGTGCACTTTAAGAATGTTACAAAAAACTCTACCTAATATTTTCAAAACCTGTGTTTCACCTGCAGAAACATGCAGGCGAAGCTGTCAAAACTTGACATGTTCATGTTCTAAACGTTAATTGGTTCAATTAAATCTGAGACAGTTTGTCTAGACAAACTTGAAAGTCTTAAGTATGAAAGAGGACATAAAAAAGCTGGTCGTTCACAGTAGCTCAAAAATGGTAGTATTTCCCAGCACCACACCCCTGCATAAGTTTTTGGGGAATTGAACTAGAAATGTTTGTACCACCTGTTACAGCGAAATACCAATGTTGTCAATCAATTTCACATCCCAGAAAATTGCTCTGTCCATATGGTTATCTTTATTTCACAGGAGCCCAGTTTGTTGGCCTTGAATTGTATAAGAGACTCAAGGACTTCCTCAGGAATTACCTCATAAGCATGCAGAAGGTCAGAGTAAACCAATAGACACAATTTGCTTTTGTTGTTCTTTAAACTTTCTGCAGGTTTTATATCTCCTCTACTAATGCTCTGCCTAGTTCTTACATGGTGGATCAGTGTTTGCTGGTTTAAAATTGTTTTCTTGCTCTGGAATCATAATTTAAATGCAGTTAAATGCAATTTAATGGAGTTAACAACTAGGAGCACAAATTTGACCTGCGCAGTCAGCAGTTTGTTATATATGCGCATGCGCCAGGATTCCTCGTGCTCTTGGTCCATAGGGCATTGTAGCGATTGGATGGCGTTTTAGTCAGTGTTTTTCTGGCGTTAGAGTTTCTCCTGAGCATGGGAACTCCTTGGAGGCTGTCTCCCCTCCCCTGTCCCTTCCTTTTCTTTCCACTGTTTAATCAGTGTGACAGGCGCCTGTTTTTTCTCCTTCCACGTGGGGGCTCATGGCTGAGTTGCCTGGATTTGCCAGCCATGGGAGCACTCTCCATATAGGAGCTGGCTGCCAATAGCAGAAGCTCCTGGATGTCTTAGTCACCCAACCTCCACTTTGCGAGGCACTTGTTAAAAAATATAATTAATTACTTGTACTCAGAGCACCATGAAAGTTTAAATCTGGAATCTATAATGTGGAACATATCAGTGTAGGTTAGTGTATCATAAAATGTTTGACTGAGTTCTAAAACCATTTTTACAGGATGGTGCAGATCTTATGGACGAGTCTGTTCTAAAATTCTACACCCATCGCTGGGAGGATTATAGATTCTCAAGCAAAGTTTTAAATGGTGTATGTGCATATCTTAACCGACACTGGGTTCGAAGAGAGTGCGATGAAGGAAGAAAAGGCATCTATGAAATTTATTCTGTGAGTAGATTTTTCCAACTGTACGGCATCTTTTTTGTGGTTTAAGTGTGAGTAAATGTATTTCTTGTATTCTGCTAATGGAAATTTTTACCAAGGTTAAACTGGTAAATAATTGCTCTTTCCAACTCCCAAGGACCTTTTGTTGCAGGATAAGGTTTCTTCCTGTTGTGGTTCTGTGAAATACACATGTATTCTGTCCAGCATATTTTGGTGCAGGTTACTCCTTCAATTGTTACAATATCAATCTGCCTTGTTGGATATAGAGGCTCATGTCACATTTTTACTGTAGATTGCATTCTTGGGATGGTTTAGGAGGCTGCCATTCACTAAATGGCTAAATCCCTAACTAAAGGTGTAAACTCTAACAGGCAATTGATTAATTAACAAATGAGTCCTGCCTGGTGGGCTGGTGTTGGAGGGGAGTTGTATGCATTGTGGGGTATATATATACCAAATGTAATTTTAAAATGTAATGCAATATTCATTTGTTAATCACAAGGAGCAAGAGGGGTTTGTTGGAATTTGTGAACATTTTTGCATTTTTGACGGCTTCAGTGGCTTTCAATCTCAGCATTTTTTGGGAGTTGGGGAATCCAGCCTTCTTCAGTTGGCATAACAGCAGTTATTGGTCTTTCAGGGTCCATTTCACCTCTGTGGGCAATCAGCAGTTTTTTACTGTAATGAGTGACAAAAGTGTTGAGACAGTTTGCAGTCAAATTCAATTTTTGAGCATCCTCCCTTCCTCCCAAACAGACTGCACAGACCACAGCACCTATACAAAATTGAATTAGGGAGCCAGGGATTTCTGAATTAATGGTAGATTCAAATAATATAGAATAAGAGGTCAAATGAAGGCTTCGGTGGAAAAAGGGCGTTAAGTTTTTTACCCAAAAATGAACTTCGTCAAAAATGCTCCAAATTGTGCATGAAGTTTTGTTTAGGTGCATTAGACAATGTTCTGCATGTTATTTTGCTGAAGTTTGTTTCGTTTTTCAAGATATTACGTAACTCTGCAAAAAAACCTGTATTTGTTGTCACATCAGCACGTGACCACAAAGACCTTAATTTACTCAAAATCCAGCAAAATATTGATCTTTTGCAACGTTTAACCTTAAAAAAATGTTGATTTCAGGTTGAAACCGTTAAAACATTTATTTCACGTTAGCGTGCGAGTGCAAAGACTTTAATTTCACTCAAATTACAGCCAAATGTTAATTTCACACAATGTGCAAGTTAGACAATGTTGATATCAGGTCATTTACAGGCACTTAAAATTTTGATTTCACATTATCACGCCACCGCAAGGACTTAAACCCTCCTTTAACCCTTTAATGCCCAATAGTGACTTACAGATTTTACTCTGTCCAACGCCAGACGATTTTACTCGTCAAAGGGAGACCCCTTGGGCACTAAAGGGTTAAGAGTTCCCAGTTTTATTAGAGTTAAGGTTAGGGTTACCACTTGAAACTAGGGTTAGCGTTGAAGGTTAGGGTTACGGCACAAGGTTACAAAACTAGATTAATACTGGATGCATTTAATGGATTTTAATTCTTTTAGTGTGTTCTTCCTCTTTTTTAGCTTGCCCTAGTAACCTGGAGAGAAAATTTGTTTAGACCTTTAAACAGACAGGTAATTACTGTTCATGTAATTCTGGGCTCACTTTTTCAAATGATGATTATGCTGGAGTTATCCAGGGTTCAATCAGTATGCTTGAATTTTAAATTCATACATGAATGTCTGTGAGGATTTTGTTTAAATATTTTTTTGCTCACAGATGTCAACTTTACAGAACATCAGCAATAAAACCCTAGACAAATTAAAACTTTGATTCTATGTTTGATTCTTTGAACAACCAGGTCCTCTTATCCCTGGAAAGCATTATTTTCATTTAAACCGTAGTGCTGAGTACTTAGAACTGTATTTGTCACTTACTGTACTCCTGTTGTTTAGATTCTGTGTACTTGTACAGTGGCCACTGTTTCTCTTACTAATTTTTTTATGCATCTTCAAGGCTGCTGCCTAACAGGAGCCCAGCAGCCTGGGGCACCCAAGAAAGTCCTTTGGGCGCCTAAATTTTTGTAGGAGTTCCCAAAACATTACCTGTTGGGCTCCTAACTTTTTGGCTTTTGCCCTTTAGGGCCCCTTGAAATATTTGCTAGGCAACAGCCTTGATGTTAGATTTACCTTTCCTTGCAGTCAGCTCATCACTGATATTTGTTTTCATCAGGTGACAAATGCTGTGTTGAGGCTTATTGAAAGAGAACGGAATGGTGAAACCATTAATACAAGACTTGTCAGTGGAGTGATCCAGTGTTATGGTATGATGATTCTATTATCCACCAGTCCACTTGTATGGAATCTGCAGTGTTTTTATGTCCTGAAGTAGGAAAGTTGAATCAACATTGAGTCAATTGTTTTATACACGACTAGTTGGTTTTCTTCATTAATTGAAGCATGGCTTCATGGTTGCTGCAGCCATTTATGATAAGAACTGAGGAATACGGGTCGTTTCGCCAACGACCAGTTCGCCAACATCAAATGTCAGTTCGTCAACACTTATATGCCAGTTACTTCAGGTGCTAACGTCCAAAATACTTTTTCGTTTGGCTCAGCAGTGGATGAAAGAACGAGGTATAAGTTGTATGGCATTATAAAGTGTTTGGTTCACATGTTTAGCGCCTTGTTTGGCTCGGCAGTGCATAAAAGAACAAGGAATAATTGATATGCGTGTAAGGGCAAAAAGTGACCGTGTATTCTGTAGTTTAGCCGGGTTGGTGAACTGATATTCGACGTTGGTGGATCGACTTCACATGTTGGTGAACTGACTCGTTGGTGAAACAACCGGTTACCAAACTGAGATGTCAAATTGTTAAGATGTTTCAGTCACATATTGTCAACTTGCTTACTTGACAATGAAATCACACCCTCATGAAGGATACTTAAATTTACCTGTAGATGTGTTTTTGCAACCCATTAAAAGAAAATATATTTGTTTACAATCACTTCATTAGTTGAAAGTTGTTGCTGTACTGTGCAGCACATTGTTGATCTGTGCACTATTCATATTGGTCCCTGTGAACACTGAAGATCTATGTTGAGGACAAGGTTGTTGTTCATTGTGGTAGATGCAACGATAAATATGGGTTATCAGGGTCCGAAATTAACGTTTTTTGACAGGCGCCAACTGGTGACTGAATTTTTTTTTTTCAGTCGCCAGATGGAAAAATGTGGTCGCCAAAAAGTGTTTAAAAAATTTCCTTCGCAGTGAAACACAAGTGGATGGAAAATTCTGGTCGCCAATTTTTCGTTAAAGAATCAAAATGAAAAGAACATGTTTTAGGCCGCTGTAGCGATTTTTGTGCCAAGGAATAAAATTAAATACAAAAAAGCTGATTATTTATACACTGGTCCACCTGGCATTGAAAAACCACTACGAAGGAATCAAATGCCTGCCATAATACGCAGTTTTATGCAACTGCCATATGTTTCAAGTCAACCTTAATACCCTCTCTTGCACCCAACTGAAAAACTGCCATTTGGTTCTTTGCTCTATGTTCAAAATGATCTTTCCTTTTGTGTTCTGTGAAGATGATCGACAGATCGCCAAATTGCTTGCACCAGGCCACAACCATACTGAAAATAAAAGTTATTGTTTGTATTTGACACACAGTATAGTCATTGTGGCCTGAAATAGTTAATCGCCCGCTGGCGACCAGGAAGGCGCAATTTTGGACCCTGGTTATTGGTTAAGTGTGAGGTCAAGATGGCTGGATACTGGCCTCATTCTTTTTTGCGTGTTTATGGACCGAGACAGAGTCCAGGTCTATAAACTCACAAAAAGAGAACAAGGCCAATATCCAGCTATCTTTATCGAACAAGCTTAGTCAATAAAGGATTTATTATATGGCTTTCAGGGAAATTTTTCTGGCGGGAAACAGCGGGTAGTCCTGAGCAGACAAGATAGCTCTGGACATCTTGCCTGCTCAGGTAGCCAATCACAGCACATGATTTGGTTCATCTTGCCTGCTCACAGAGCTAGCCATATAATAAAGTATATTATCATTTCTCTCTTGAATGATGTGGTCACTTGAAATGTGGATCCCGATCATGCTATTAGCCTCCTTCAGGCAATGAGGTCGACTGATTACACGGCATTATTTATATCCTGAAGGTCAGCTGTGATTGGTGCATTTCGATCCTCCCATTGCTATACTGTTCCTGCGAGTAGCTGTTCCCTCAGCAGTCTGCTATTGTACTGTTTTCCTGTTGCTGTGTTTTTTTATCGAGGGCATCCATGGTTTAGAAACTTCAATTCCACTTTCCCTGTTGATGTAATTACAGTGAAGTCTTATGTGGGTAGCTTCCTTGACCCTACATGTGTAGCAGTGAGGAACTCAGTCAATAAACTTGACCTTGTTCCAAATCTAATAGTGGCTTCTACTTGTACATGTATCATATTGTATTCTCACTGTACAAAACAAGTGTCTTAATCCTTAACTCACTTTTCTTTATCTCCAGTTGAACTTGGTCTGAATGAAGATGATCCTTCAGCTAAGGGACCCACCCTCAATGTGTACAAAACTTCTTTTGAGTCAGTATTTTTAGAAGATACAGAGAGATTTTACACAACAGAGAGTACAGAATTTCTAAGAGAAAACCCTGTCACAGAGTATATGAAAAAGGTACTCAACTGAGTTATAGATACATGTATCTACAGTATACACCGAAAATTATTGTTAGCTCATGTCCAAGAAGCGTGTGGAAGGAAAGTCAGTTTGCCAAAATGATACTGTTTAGTTTCCGCTGGCAAAGCTACAGCAAATCTAGTTAATTGCCAATGGCAAAATACACATTTTTATATTTGATATTTATATAATATTTTCTATCCATTGTTTCTTCACACAAGAATTATAAAGGCTATAGGAAACTGTGTTTTTACCAGTTTAGAATTTGCTGAAGCCTGTAAGACATAATCGTTTGAGATTTAGAGGCTTATGTTGTTTCTGAAGATGCAAGTAAACATTGCTGTACAACACATAGATCAGTTAATTCTTAAAGTGCCCATATCGTCAAAATTTTTATTTTTCCATCTGAACCTATATTCCATGCAATGAACTTTAGCGAAAAACATTTTCGTTTTGGATGGAAAGCGATTTTTCTATGAAGTTTTGCAAACCTGAAAATCCTATTTTATTGCGGTCTACCCGTGCCGCTGATCACATCATCGACATGCTCAGATTTGTGACGTAGATTAAGGAACACGTGACTTCAGGCTTGACTTATCTCGCTTGTTTTACCTTGTAAATTTAGCTTCACAGTCTATGCAAAATGCTCCTTTCCAGCATTTGGTATGAACTGCTAAGTTTAATTTACAGAGGTAAAACAAGTGAAATAAGTCAGCCTGAAGTCACCTGTTCTTAATCTACATCTCAACTCACTCCAAACCAGGGGAAGACTGGTGGGAATGGTGGACCAAAATGGCGGCAAATTTGAACGTTTTTAAAACTTCTAAAAAAGATTGCATTTTATCCAAATTGCATTTTTTTTTTGCAGAAGTTCATTGGGTGATATATAGAATCAGATAAGAAAATAAAAATTTTGATAATATGGGCACTTTAATGCAATGCAAGCATGCAGGGCTGTCATTAAGGGCTGTAACCCATAACACCTGTTATGGCTGAGTATTCTTGTGAGAATCTGGATGTTACGGTTGAAATTACTCTTTGTTTATACAATTCACTCACAAAGTAACCAGTCTGTTACAGGTGTAAAGATCAAGGCTATGGGTGAATCAAAACTTAACAAGAGCCCTGAGCATGTGGGTTGTTTCTCATCCTCAATGATGGAGTATTTGAGTTTTGTAGCAGTTGCGAGTCTTCATAAGACTGAGTTAGACTGACTCCTTAGTTGATTGTTTATTTTATAGGCTGAAGCCAGACTGTTAGAAGAACAAAGAAGAGTTCAGGTTTATTTACATGAAAGCACACAAGATGAAGTAAGTAAATGGCCAAGCTGAAAAGATGAATTATTTCTCAATTATTTCTCTTTCACCTGCTCCTACAGCTGTATAGCCCATCCTGTCTCCAAAATCAACTTACCCCAAAAATATCTTGATTGGTGTAGAATTAACTATTAACTATGTAACCTACAGTAATAATTACCGTAATTACTGTAACTTCTTTAGATGATTAGTAAGCTGGTGTAATGCTGTGTTATTTTGTCATAGCTTGCCAGAAAGTGTGAGCATGTTCTGATAGAAAAGCATCTAGACATCTTCTATTCCGAATTCCAAAACCTCTTAAATGATGACAAGAATGAAGGTCAGTAGACAATGATTAAAATGCAAACCTGTTAGTTGTACTGATTTAATAATGCAACAGGATAATCCACTTGGTCACTTGTGGAAGGTGTGTAACCTTCAATACATTTTTCTTACTGTTACTTGACTGTATCAGAATTTCAGGATGTTTATTTGTGGTTTTAAGACAACTTGGCGAATTGCTGTTAAGCCAGTTTAACCATAATAACACTTTCTCAGTTTAATGACAACACCCCAATTATGTTTAACACTTACCTTATCACATTGCATTACAATACTTAGAGTGGCACATACATTACATTGCTGCTTATGTTACCTACTATACAGACTACTTGTAGGTAACTTGTACCACTTAATGTTTCTCATTAGAGGTTGTAAACAAAACGTAGCACATAGTTCTTACTTTTTTGGTCTTCTAAATGAATATGACCATGAGTATGCAGAAACATCATGGGTTGTTTTCTAGAGATATCAATTTACTAAGTCTTAAAAACGTTTAGCAGAATGTCAGAGAGCTATGGATCAGTCACCTTAGGTTCTACTGCATCAATTATTTTCCCAGACTTCCTTTCCTGTCATTTTAACTCCATGTTTCCTAATGTTATTACCTCCAGATCTTGGTCGCATGTTCAATTTGGTTGCCAGGATACCTGATGGACTAGGACAACTTCGAACTCTTTTAGAAAATCACATAACAAATCAAGGACTCAATGCATTAGAAAAATGTGGAGATCAAGCATTCAATGTTAGTAAGCAATCAAAGTGTTCTTTCAAGCAGTGTTGATACTGCAGACATTTATTTTTGTAAAATTGTTTCAAACCCATAAAACTTTTTCACTATTGATTCAGGATCCCAAGGTGTATGTGGAAACAATACTTGAGGTTCATCATAAGTACAATGCACTGGTTTTGACGGCTTTCAACAATGATGCAGGATTTGTTGCAGCTCTAGACAAGGTACTTGTACAATGCTACAGTACTGTAATGCAATTATGAAACAGTTAGATTATTAGCCTTGAACATCAGCAATCCCTAAGTCGCATCTGGTCTGAAAACTAAGAGTGATGAGAAAAGTATGACCAAAAGCAAACTCCCAAGCTTGATGACTCGCTCAAACTGACAAACAGATCTGAAGATTGTTCATAAACACTATTCTAACAGAGTAAATCTCTTTCTAAAATTGCTGCATAGCATGTCACTAAAAATGTTCTAAATGGCTAAAATGCCTTGATTTATCATTTTTGTTTTGAGCAGCAAAGTTCAGATGTAGTGTCAGATTTTATTACATTGTTAGAGCTACAATAGATTTCATTCTATCAAACAATTCTCAATCATTTGTCCTTATATGGGAAAAAGACATGTACCAGACATGGCTTTGCAACCAAACAACCCCTGGCCTTGAACAAAAATATTGTATATATCAAGTATAGTAGATTTGTACAACATTTAAGTATCGTTCATGAAGTTTTTTTTCAATTTAACTGATACATGTACTTCATTGACTTAAAAAGAATGTGTTTAACTTTTTGTTAGAGCACATGCACCAAGAATTCATTTCCCTCCTCCCTTCTCATGCTAAATGTTTTTGTTTTGTGAATGCGAGTCATTATTGTCTTGTACCTGTATTCTAACAACTTTCATTTGGTTTTAACAGGCTTGTGGCAAGTTTATTAATAATAACTCTGTCACCAAACAAGCTCATAGTTCATCCAAGTCTCCTGAACTTTTGGCTAGATACTGTGATTCACTGCTAAAGAAGAGGTACGCAGTTATATTAGTCTTCTCAAGGCAATGCTCATTTTAAAATATAAATGCATGTACTACTTGGGCTTTTTGATTGTATAATGTTTAATTCTTATTTTTGTCATATTTCATTATGTCATTCATTTTTTTCTTGCCTGCTTCACAGCTCAAAGAATCCAGAAGAAGCTGAATTAGAAGATATCCTCAACTCAGTGGTGAGTAGCCATGTTTTAATCTCTTTGAAAATTTACATGTTATTTCTGTTAATGTATTTTGTGTATCTGTAGATGGTCGTGTTCAAGTACATTGAAGACAAAGATGTCTTCCAGAAGTTTTATTCAAAGATGTTGG
>JAHPZR010050408.1:10000-13358 GCA_019787425.1 Platygyra sinensis | reverse complement strand
GTCGAACACAGTAATTTTAGCTCTGATTTTGCGAACCAATTTTCGTTTCCCTTTGGACGTTCGAAAAATCAGGATTTTACTGTAAATTAATATTTTGCCTTCACGGAACAGAGAACTGGGTACAAACGAGGCACGTGAAGGCTCATGGTTAGCGCAATTGTGAAAAGAGACGGTTGAGAAACTTGTGATATTTTACATCTTGGTGCATGGTTGACCAACGCGCCCATTCCTCATAACAGCTAAGTATTTTCGGTTGTGTAGTGAATGGAAAAATAGAAAGGAAATGTTCCGTTTTCTCAAAGGGCGTGGTACCTCCTACATTAAACCTTCACAACGTGGACTCGGAAGAGGAGTTTAACATGAACTACGTTCCTCTCACGTCACAGCAGTTTCACTCTCCTGAGCCGAGAACAGCATTGACGAACTCGTTTGGCTTCGGTGGCACAAACGCTTCGCTGTGTTTCAGGCAGTTCGTGCTTTCGTGAAAATCTCCGGAGAGCTTCCGATGATGGTATTACCCAACCCGGCACAAATACTTGAAAAAACTGTTCCTCGAGGTCAGCAAAATGAGTCAGGTGGAGTCTCTCCAAGAAAAAAGGAGAAAGAAAAGAGAAGGATTGTAACGATTGTGCTTGATGTGTCTTTCTATGAACTGTAATCTTGTAATCTTTATTAGTATAAATTTACCGTAGTCTATTGTGAATCCGTGAATTTGATTGGCTACATTACCGTTTTCTGTCTGCTGATAGAAAACAGTTACGCATTAGTGCACATCGCGCATCACGTTTGAACCTGATGTAACATAATAAAACAGTTCTTTTCTACGCGTTACTTGACATTTTTTTCTTTTTATGCAATGAGACTACGGTAAATTTATACTAAAACAGTTAGACTACTCGCCCTGCTTGTAGAAAACTCGGGCTCGTAGTCTAATTGTTAATTAGACCGCCTGTAAAACTGACAGGAACGCATTAATATTCAATAATCGCTTATGAGGGAAATGGTTTAAGTGCCTTAATTTTAGGAGTTACAATGGAATAAACGTCAAACTAATCCTTCTAGTCAAGTGTCTTGCAAATTTCTTTTTTAATAAGTGTCATTTCTTGTCGTCGATTGTCCTCTAAAATCCATTTCTCGTCAATCTGTTTTCTTTGCTTGTTTGCTGTCCGTATTCAATTTTCAAATGAATCTGATGAAATTATTGATTTCTTCGCGCCAGTCCTGCGGGGTACCATTTATTCCTTTCATTGATTGTGTAATTGCAAATTGATTGGAGTCTTGCATCAAATAAAAATTGCAATTTCTGCTGAGCTTTTCGCCAGGCGATAATTACCTGTCACCGTTAATTGTGTTTGCTTTTGCTTGATTACGCTTTCGTATTAAAAGGAAGTCGGAAATACTGACAGCACTATATTTATAATATAATTTTTCGCAGTTTTCCTCTCTTTACAGGTAGTTTGTTCTCCTATTCTTCTAAATCAACCTTTCACTTATAATCGCCGGATATGATAAAGCTGATCTCTTCCTTCACTCCAAAGTTGGGCTTTATAAGGGTTGTCAAATGTTTACATGACCAATACATCACTAATCCATTGAAAGGCTGAATGCGATATTAAATCCGGTGAACACATCCATACAGGTTTATAAAAGATGACCTTAGGCTAGCTTAGTCAAAATGTTTACGCAGCAAGTTGTTAAAAAGAGCAGCGATTTTATAACGACGTTAAGAATGAAATAATTCCCGGATCTTTTATGGTAAATTTCCAATTTTTTAACGCTGTTCTCGACTTTTTGTTAATATTTCCGTTGTCTAGTTATTGCGTTATGCGGTGTTGGTTTAGAAGAACAAATATTTATTGAGATGAATTTGTTTCGTTTAATTGAAACGTGGGAAAGTTGCTTAGTATCGGTTCCCTCAAACTTTTCTGTTTTCTCTTCATTGAAACCTAACAGACGTGTATTCTTTTTGAAGAGGGTACTCCGTGACGGGTTGATTATATTTCTCGAGAGATGGGTCATTCTGCTTGGGTTTATAGGCAGGTTTCAACCGCAAATAGCACTATATAACATAACAGGTTTTAACCACAAACTATTAAATGTTTAATGAGTATGCCATTTTTGTGCCCAAAAATCTTCCACCTGTTAATTCACACTGTTAATCACCTTACTTTCGTGCAGAGGTACATCATTCACTGTTATAGAACCTAGTGACTGGAATTTCTTCCATTCAGATTGATCATTACTTAATAGTTCTGCAGCCCACGAATTCTACGGTAATTTGGTGTCTGGACGCGAACATATAGGGTCTTATCCTTTTGCAAACCTGGTAGAATTGCATTGCGGAAAAATACAACACTGGATATGATAGCATTTGCATTCACTAGCGTGCATTTTTAGGAGCATGTTCGTTGATTTTCTGTTGGGATAATTTCTTGAAATGTGATTTCTCGTGAACAAAGCCTTTAGTAACAAGTGTAGTACTCCGCAGGGAATTGAGTAACAAGAACTGCCAACAACTCGGTTTTATTGTTTAAAGGAGTCTCGCCCACACTGTATGGTTTTGGAATGTGACGTAACTCAACCGGAGTCGATTGAAATCGTGGAACTGATAACTGCTGCTTTTTGCTGTTCATCACCATATACTGGAGCGATATTTTGTTTATTTAACGCTGCTGAATGAAATGAAGTGAATATCTGGACTTATGGAACGACCACCGAACTTCGTATTTACGTTTCAAGAGGCAACATGAAAGAGTTCAAGCGATGGAGTTCGACCGGACGAGGTAAGCGAGACTTTCATTTTCTTTCAACAATCACAAAAATGCTGGCTAGCTTTACTGTGTATGCAGTCTCTTCGCTTATAGGCGTAAAGCGGCTTAACATGCGCTGTTTATACTCGTGAACAATCTGCATTAGTTTACAAGCAGTTTACAAGCCGCAAGTTCAGAATGCAGCTCAATTTTTCCGGTTGGAGGCGCTTGCTTCTCGCGAACCAGGCTCGACACCATACAGAAACAATGCATCACGAAACAATACGCGTTACTAAACTGTAGTAATGAATTTTTTATCTTTAATTATAGGCTTAACAACTGGTTATAATTTCTGCGATCATTTCTTTTACACTAGAATATTATATTTAATGTGCTTTTTTTTACAAGCGAAGTACCTGCAGCGAACTTCGCTTGTACTGATGGGAAAGCCAGTATTTTCGTAGAATGGACAAGTTAATTTAGGGCCTCTTCATATGAGCCCGGCAACCGGGCTGGCTCGGTTACCGAGACGAATTCTGTGGTGTGTTCATATGGGAAATTTCAGCCCGGTCGACCAGGATGAATTCAAGAAACACAACCAAAACGGA
>JAHPZR010050408.1:0-5000 GCA_019787425.1 Platygyra sinensis | reverse complement strand
ACACTTTTGCTGGCTCTTTGTGCGAGGTATTAACGAGATACGAATCTTAATTAGACAGCCGTATTTCGATGTTCAAACAAGACTGCTAAACGAATAAAGTTTAGCTGAAAAATTACACAACAAAATCCCGACAAGTTACAGAATGCCAAATGGATATTTCCAGGAAGAACGCTTCCAAAAGCTAAACATCGGATTTACTTCATTGTCTTAACTGACGCGGTTAAGAGAAACCAACCATAGCAACTGAGTAAACACAGCTGGAAAGGTCACGATGTGATGGTGTTCGATGAATATGAATAAACTCAAGCTTAACAACACAGCATTAGAGCGACTATAAATTTAGCAGTAATGAAATAGAAAGTCAAGTAACCCTTTTTTAATGCTCTGAAATATCACACGATTATATCACCCAACACCAAAAACAAGTTTTACCTTAACAAATTAATAACGAATGAGTCACTTAATAAAATACACTCTAGCTTGCTTTTGTTATTCTCTAACAATAGAGACAATTGGTTCCATATTGAAGAAGAATTGTTTTCTCATATGAGAACCTTTAACTATCTATCACCTTCAGTGAGTAAAATGCAGTGAGAAAGGTCTGTAAGCTCGTAAAAAAAAGAGAAATGTTCTTGAATGCCTGCAAATTTTTCCAGCAGCCAGACCAACATCAACATCAACTTTTGGGTGGGGGGAGGAAGTACTCTATGATTTGGGTTTCGGCAGGAGAGTCCAATGTGACCCAAGAACCGTTAGCTTTTACCACTCCATGTTCAGCTGCAAATCTAGCTAGCTATTCTGTAATATGTGTGCAACAAAAGCCAACAAAAAAGCCTACGCTTTATAAGGCCCGGTTTAAACGTCGCATTTTACATGCGCCGAATCAAATACTAATTTTAGTCGACTCGAATGAATGCGTTCGGCTGATTTGATTTAAACGCCGCATTTTTTTGCCGAATAAAATTGCTGAGCGCGAGCGACCTGTTTTAAATTCCCATTCGAGCAAACGTAAATTATTTAACATAATTTGAATTCGATTCGGCACTTGTAAAATACGGCGTTTAAATCAACTGTCGAACTTCAGTCGTATATTCGACTGGATCAGTCGAATATTTTACATGCACTTAATTCGGCAATTTGATTCGGCGCATGTAAAATGCGACGTTTAAACCGAGCCTAAGATAAATGCGACCTTGCGTGGCATCAACACGGCGTGTTTTAACAGCCTATAATAATGCAACAATAATTACAGGTTTACTGACATGTTTCATCTGTAGATTTCTTTGGCCATAGTTCTCCTTTGATTCTCGCTTTTACCAGAGTACCGAGAAATTTCTGTAGCGTTTGTCTACACTTTGAAGTGCCAGGCTCTTCACGGTAATACTTCCCGAGAAAGAACGCTAAAGATCTGAAACATGGCAGCAGATTTCCGAAACGTTTATCATGCAATGTGTGCCTTTTCTCATTGGCAGCGTTGGCGGACGTTTTAGAAAACAACTGCAACCCTGCGGGTGAGAAATAATTAAATTTTTTCGTCGGTTCTCTCCCATGTTGACCTCTGCATACGATAATGTTCTTTAAATTCAACCAGAATTGCGTTGCTATTTTTTGCTCAAAATAATAATCCAAGGACTCGATTCAAATTTCTCCTTGCAAATATGGATGCTGCAGTAGCCAAAAACATGAAATCGTCGTCTCTAAAAAAAATCATTTGCCAAGTCGTCCGCTAGAACGTCTAACACGACGGGAAGTTCAGCCGCCATGTTTCTTGCTGATACGTACTCAGATCCCTGCCCGCTGGCATCCGAAACTTTCTATAAAATGATACGGTACAGTCCGTTTCGTTTCCATTTGTCCAGAACCAACTACCGAAAATTCCATTCAAATGGTAAGCGCTTCCGGAGTCGCCGCTCACACATTATAATAATAAGTTATCGGATTCGTTGGGGAATTATTTTTTTTCCACTCCGGAGGGCGGGGAAGGGGAATTGGAGGGGAGGGGGGAGGAATGTTGTACCGCCGTGGTCTTAATCGTGACGCTCCCCACACTTTGAATGCCTGGAAAAGGCTCCAAGTTCTGACAAATATTTTTTAACTTTCACGCAGTCGGTTTACTTTCAAGTATCAGACATATTAAAGTGCTTTTGCCTAAAATAGGGCAAATACGGGGCCGAAATGCTTATTCAACTAGGGGGTCTGGGGGCTGCTCCCCCAAAAAAGTTTGCAAAATTAAAGCATTTTTGGTGAATTTTTACACGGTTTTTAGCCGATATGTTCAATATATCGATTGGACTTGAATGATAATGCGTCGTATACTTTGCCAAAAACCTAAAATTGATTTAAAGGGGCACTGTCACGGTATTTTAGCGTCATTTTACAATGCCGAAATATGTTTCTGCATCAATGGAAACCCAAAAATAATGACGCAGTTTTATTATCTAGGACTTTATTACTACACCGAAACCATTTATTGCTGCCTAGCACTTACATGGCAAGGATGGAAATGGATTGAAATTTGACAAAACTAGCCAATTTTTTTCAAATTCTAGAGCCATTCCTTGAAAATATTTCCAGAAATTCATTATGTTTGCTCTCTGAGCCACCATTCGTTTGATATGTTCCTTCTAGTCCATTTGAGCATTTTGGAACGAGTAAAGGTACCAGGTAAAGATTTCAGCAACGAATGAAGCTGAAAACAGCAAAATTCCCGTGACAGTGCTCCTTTAAACAGCCTGTACTTTTCACATCATTTGTGTTAACACCTTCATGATTGTCTTTCGTTACAACGTCTGTCCAACGTTGATCTTTGGGCCCATCTTATGGGAAGTGTTACAGTTCACCAAGGGTGTGCATGTCTGTGCCCATAATCGTCATTTATACATGGCACTTGTGAAATCACTCCTGTATTTCGAGGCTTTCAAAACATGGCGTGTGCTTGCTTTAATGCAGTCGAATAAAGCAGGATATCGCTGTTTATATCACATGTTTTTATTTATCTTTTTTAAGCCATGGTTATATCCATAACCATAAGGGTTTTTCCGTAAGGGTGTTTGGCTACCAGTGTTCATGATGAGGTAGCCACAGAGTATAAAGGGACCACCAAGTTGAAAGCCAATAAGTTGTAAGTTGCCAGGTATAAAGTGACTGCCATGTTGCTATTCAGGCGGGTACAGGTTGGACGCCCGACAGCGCAATTTACTCTGCAGGATTTGTTTTCTTCACTTCTGCTTTGCACGTTTTTTTTTCAGTGACCCTCCCTTGCATAAATTTTCCCCCACCCCCCATCACCTTTCTAATGGTCCCTCCCTAAACGCTTTGAACATCCAAAACTGATTTTGCTGAAACTAACCATTTATGAGTTTCCAAAACTCCGGGGTAGGTAAAGAGGAGATCAGACTTTGTATTTACCGGCATCCAAATTATAATTTTTTCGAGACCCTCTCTTTCGATAAGGGTGCTAATAATTATTAAAAGTACTTGCTATGTTTCGCCAAAAAACCTGCCATTTATGTCAAGCATTCTCGCCTGAATTGGAGGTTGAAGGTACATTTTGTAGACCTTAAGGCTGTGTTCACAATTTGCACTTGAGCACTGGTGTCTGCCTACCGGTACAAAGTGGTGCTGCGTTCAGACAGGGTATTCTAAGTACCGCAGTTACCATTCGCTTGGGTACAAGGACATCGTGCCCGGGCACGGGAACTAGTACAAACTCAGACTCGTACTCTGACACAAGTGTGAACATAGCCTAAAGTATACTTGAGTACGCAAGCCCGGTTGTGTTCGAAGGCTAGGTAACGCTATCCACCGGATAAATCGCTATCCAATGGATAAGTGTTAACAAAACAAACCACGCTTATCCGCTGGATAGTGATTTATCCGGTGGATATTGTTATCCAGGCTTTGATCCAAACGCTATACGATTTTGTCCTTGTGCCCACAGACGTACTGGTGCTTTAATTTGGCGGCAGCAGTGTATGAGAGCCGTACGAGAAACTTCACACCAGCTAGTTCAGGACTATACCTGGGAGTCTTTTGTCATAATATTTTTCGTCATCGATCAACTATCGATGACTTCTAGTCAATGGCTAATTACTTGATTTCTCCTTGATTACATACCACTTACTCATTAATTTTTCATCGATTAGGATCAGCGATAAGCCAATTAAAATTCTCTATATCTTCCATGTTAGTTACGCACAGGGTAATGGCAAAATTAGTCTTTCTCTTCGATTTAGTACTTTTGGTTGCGCAGGATCACAGTGTTTTTATTCAGTTTATTAAAGCTCACTTAATTACTCGCTCATGATTAACTTTTGCCAGAAAAAGTTTGAGGTAGGCTGAGCGTGTGTATCTTCAAACGTTTAGCTTAAACTTATCAAGTTCGTCGGTCGCAATCCATGTTAGTCTTCACCGTCCGTAACCATCCTTTGGTTCCTTTATGGTTACTATTGTTATCATCTCTTTGGCGTCTTTTATGAACTGGTATTTTCAGGCTTCAATTAAGGGGTAATTTTGTACTTGGCTCAATACACTAACTTAGGTCCTTTAAGTAAAATATGGTAAACATTCATTTGCTTTTCTAAAACTTAAATTCTCATTGATTACTCCATATGCTTTTTCTACTTAATTTTATACGTATGTAGGTTTACTGGCCTTTTATGATGTTGCCTCATTATGCTTTTTATGGCTGATTCTGCTTGGTTCAACAAAGAATGCGACAAGTTTTGTCAACGAGCGATGTCAGTTTTATTTGGCTCAATGTCGTCTGCACTTGCAACTGCTGTTGCCACAGAGACAACGTTGTCAAAGACAGGAATACTCAATCACTCAAGGACAGAAACAAGCATTCCTTATAGTGAATCATTTTCTTCTTCTTGGATAGTTACTAGTATCGCACAACCACGCATACTTTTGTATCGTCTTCAAAATACAGCTTCCAATGCTGCAACATCATCCATCTCGTTTAATCCAGATTCACATTCATTTGAAAATATCCAACG
>JAHPZR010050407.1:20000-26546 GCA_019787425.1 Platygyra sinensis | reverse complement strand
GCATTTTGCCACCTCTCATAGAATTGCCCCAAACAGAATGGTTCCAAATTTCCATTGATTATCTAATATTATTACTTTTCAGATTTTGTGAAGCTAGATGATAAATCTCTTTGTCTCTCTCTCTTGTTTATTTTTATTTTTACAGGTCTCTTCAATGTATGCGACAAAGTTTTTATTTCTTTAGACATCATGCTTGAATTCCGACAACTATTTAAAAGAGGACATCCCATTTTGAATGTCATCATCTCAAAGCTTTCAGTGCTCAGCAAGAAGTGCAGAGAGGTTTGTACTGTATACAACTGTTACAGCTACTTATATAAAATTTGTTTACCTTTATAAGTTTATATTATATAATTGCTCTATTGTGCATGGATCAGATATCTAGCTATCTGGTAATGTGTAATAAAAATCGTCCAAAAGTAAAGACCTTAAATTTAGATCTTTTAAAAATAGAAATGAAAATGTTTTTTGGTGCACATGCCAAGCCCTTTTTGTGCTATAGTTACGAAATTGGAGTGGTTTGTTTATATCTTTTTGTATTTGTATTCAATAGGTCATTTGATAGAATTATGTTAATATTCCTACTTATCTCCAATTCTCTGTTGGAAGTTTTTTGAGGTGGCATGTCACTTTTAACTCATTTCAATTTGTACCAGGAAAGCCTCAGATTCACTTAAGAATTTTGGAATGTAGAACATCAGCTATTGATTGACTTAGGGTGTATGATCTTGAGACAAGCATTACTGTAGAGGATTATAGCAAGCTATGCCTTTTATGACTGCTGTATCATTGTTTAATGGTGTGAAACTCTTTAAAGACTGCCTTCTGACCTTTCTTTTGGTTACTTTATTTATTTGGAATTAATTTGAAAGTGATTCCTGTTAGAGGCAGAATGTTGATAATATTCTAACTTGTATGAACAGGAACCCATCACCTGGTATGAAATATTATTTCTTTGATGAGTTATTTTTAATTTATCTGCAATGCTTATATTTTTCACTAGGAGAATTGTCCAAAAGATAACCAAGTTTCCTACATAAAGGATTTACTTTACAGTGGATTTTATTGTTTCGAGATGATTGCTGAGAGAAGTTTGGATGATGTTGTTTGTGGAATATGTGGTATTTGCCCTGAAATTTGCCTGGGAGATGGGAATGAGAAAAATTGCTGTACAAATAGTCAGGTATATTATGTCGTTGAATGTTATAGACTGTCATAAAGGGTGGTACCTAGCCTGGACTATGAACTTGAAAAACAGAGTATTGTATTTATAAGATACTAATTCAAGGCTGCATTATTGCTAATCGCATACCTAAGTCGCTCCTGATAGAAGTCTCTAAAAATGTGAATGTACTGCCTCTTAAAATCACATAGAACATACTGAAAGAATAATTATGGGTATTGAGAATACTGGTTAATAATTCAACTATTTTTTTTCTGTCATGCGAAACATTCACAATTCACATTTTTGAGGGTTAAAAACACAGCAAATTATATCGCACATCACAAGAATACCCCTGTACATGCAACCCTCATTACAATGGCAAGGTGTTGAGGATGTGGGCGAACTCCACCTGTTAACACAATAGTGCTCACCTTGGCCTAGTACAAATAACATCACCCAAAGGAATTTTTTTATTTATGCTGTATTTGGTAAACTTTGTGTGTCTGCGACTGTTGCTTATTGGTAGATTCATTACACCAAGAAAGATGAACCCCCAAAAAGCATGATCAGTCTTCCTGAGTTCTTGAGGAAATTGCAGTTGCGTTAGTTGGAGAGGTGTGTATACACAAGAGTCAATGAGCACTTTTCTGTTGCACTGGAAGAAATACCTCCACTCATGCCTGCATCATTGTCTAATGATGTCTTAGTTAACACTGAAGCAGACAAAAAAAGTGTCTATCTACAATCTGGAGTTAAGCCTACAGGTAACGGTATTTGTCTTTTTTTGTTGTTTGTTGTTATTATGCCACTTTGATTAATGTTAAGTTCTTCGGATCTTGTTAAAACTTACTGGGGCTTTGTGATTAACTGACATGTGCAGTTTACTTAACTTTCAAATGTTGTATTGAACTTGAAAATGAGTGAAGATGTATTCCACTGTTCCTTTATGAATTTCAAATTTGATTTGTTCACAGAAGGGTTTTTAATATTTTGAAGTATTGTAGGTCAGTTGTACATGTATGAGTGGGGCACTTAAACAAACTAGGGGCTGTAAGGACCTTCATATTCAGTAGTTAGATACGAATCTCGTACTCTGACTGGCTAATTAAATTGAATGAATAACACTAGAAAAACTGGGTAATGATTAAAATCATTTGCATAGAGCAGGGTGTGAAGTTTTTAATTGCTGCTTCACTCATGCTTGTTGTTGCAAGTTTTTGTTGTTGCTCCTTCCAAGCATTAAATTCTGCCAGCTACGGATGAGATAAACTACATATTGTGATGGATTTTAAAAATTAAAACCTGTCCAGTAAGCAGGGCAGATAATCAAACAGCAGTGAAAATTTTAAATGATCAGCAATGAAATCATTGTGATTGTTAGATTGTTTTGTATTATTTTCTATTACCAGACTTTAAATTTCTCGTTTTTTTTTTAACTTTAGGTGACCCAGCTATGCTACACAAAATGATTGTTTATGGTTCTATTGAAATGGAAAAGCTTCAAGACTATTCACATGAATTCACCATCTAAAATCGTCCCCGACTTTCTCTGTGCGACCTTGTAGCTCAGTCGGCAGAGTAACGGTAGATCTATTCCAGAGGTCGTGGGTTCGATTCCCACTGAGGTCAAAAGATTTTTTCTTTGCCTCGTGTGGTTCCCTGTTTCCCTTTACTAGGGCTAACGCCCAGTGGGTTATTCATGGGTTTAAGTAGCACTATAATTTACACTTCAGAGTTAATTCTCTGGCTCCACTATTTGTGTTCCCAGTGCTATGCGGCACAACATTCATATGTACACTTACTTTCTCTTCGCCGCGATTCACCATCTAAAATCGTCCCCGACTTTCTCTGTGCGACCTTGTAGCTCAGTCGGTAGAGTAACGGTAGATCTATTCCGGAGGTCGTGGGTTCGATTCCCACCAAGGTCAAAAGATTTTTTATTTGCCTCGTGTGGTTCCCTGTTTCCCTTTACTAGGGCTAACGCCCAGTGGGTTATTCATGGGTTTAAGTAGCACTATAATTTACACTTCAGAGTTAATTCTCTGGCTCCACTATTTGTGTTCCCAGTGCTACGCGGCACAACATTCATATTCACATGAAGAACTGGTTCAATTTTGTTCCACTTGTAAAGTCCCAACATCTGGTTTTTCCAAGGTAATACTTGACCTATTCATTTAATGTTTTTAGTATTAGTTTTTATTTGGACTCTGAGTGATGCTTTGTTGCTTTTAATAACAAATGCTGATCATATATTTTACTACATATTGAATGCATTATCTTGTCACTGCTTTTACATATGCAGCTAATGCAATTCAATTGACGAAGTCAACATCAAAGTTAGGTTGCCATCTATCAGGCGATCTGCAGTTCTTTAATGCTAGGGCAGGTGCAGTAGCATTTTGGGTTAAGTGTTTTCTTGGGGCTTTGATTATTTGGCCTCGATCATTCTGGCCCCCCCTCATTCCCATGCTCAGTATTTGTTTTATTCCCTTTGACAGCTTTGCTGGAGGCTGCAAAGCTTTATACTTTGCATGAACCAGCTGTTGACAGTGAAGCTCTCTGGACATCCCCATTACCTATAGATCTTTGATACAGTTACTGACATAACTGTGATCGGAACTATGATCAATAAGTTTGTTAGTTGCAGGTTGTTCTCCTTACCAAGGTAATGATTTTTTTTTTGTTCCTCTCAAGCAATTTTTGTGTGGAGTTCTGCAACAGCTGTATGCATCCATCTTAGTGGGGAACTGTCCTTGTCATAGTTTTGGTAAACTATCTGGACACACTGGAGGCTTTTATCATGTTGTTTGTCGCCATGGGGTAAGTGTAAATCAGCCAGAAAATATTGAAATTGTCGTAACCTTCCAATACAAAACAAAGACCCTTAGAGAATTGCAATTGTTATTCATATTTTCTATTTTTAATAATACTTTAATTTCTTGTTTGGAAACCCAACCCCTCATAAATTCTAATGACCTTCCATGTGGTGGGTATAGTTTGCTTCTTTATTACATGTAGAATTTTCGGAAAACTGAACGAGTCTACTCAAACTGCTGACACTGTTTTGCATTTAATAATTTACATTAAAAAATCCTCAATTCTGGTTGGTTGTCAGTACTGGCCACATTAGCTTTAATCTAGTCAAAGCCCCTTGATACACAACAGATTGCCTTTCTTTCCACTAGCATCACCTTTCTTACATTAGCATAATTTTGGCTTGGGGTGCAAGTGAAAGTGACCTACATCTTCAGGCTTTCAATTTTGGTAATTTTTTTTTTTTTGCTGCAGTGAGTGACCTTCTACTGGGCTTGCTTGAATTTAGGAAGTATTTAAGGTGTCATAGGGAAGGGCAATTTTTACCATGGAGTAGCCATGTGTAGTGGCAGGAAATTTTTTTCACTTAACTTTTGGAGCATTCTTGTAAATTTCTTGGGCTCCATTACGCCGACCACTCTGATCTGGGTATTATTGGGAATATATTATTTTTCTTTCTGGAGCAATTGAGTATAGATGATGCATATTTTGGTCAAAATTGATTATGTCAGAAGTGGAAGAAAGGCCAAGGCTTGTCACAGGTGGTTATGACCTGCACAGGAATCAAAGGGTTAAAGAAAAATCTTCAGGCACTTCCTCCAGGGGATTTTTTTTCTTGATTATAAAATATTATGGATAAATAGAAGTGGCTCATGCAATTTCACATTTTGGAAAAATTCATTCATTCAAACTAATTCCAAATTTAACTTGAAGCAAACAGTGCGTGATTGATTACCTATACTAAATTACTTCATGTAAGAAACCTGTGTCATAAGAATAATAAAAAATGTTAAATCGCCTTTTTCATTGTCTAAGTACTTATCACTGCTACAGTATGCTAATTTAAAACACTTTGAATTGAAAACAACTATTTTCAGTTCATATAAGAGTAAAGTGGAAAAAAATATCACAACCAGCTGGAGTTGATCATTTGGATTGAGCCAAGATGTTTAAGCTTTTCAAGAATTTTTGGACTATGGAGCAAAGACCATCTGGTGGCAAGGATGAGGATTTGAGCATGGGATGGATTACAAATCCGGCACCTGATAAACCATTAACCTTAACATTTAATTCAGATGTAATACATTTTAACCAATGGAATTTTTTTTTAAATCCCCTCCAGAGTACTGTTGCATCTAAGTTTCTCACCCTCACTGAATCAGTGAGGGATGCTGCAGATTTGCATCTTTCCTTGAAGCATCCTCCTGTGGTATTCATAAATGATACACCTTGTGGGTTTGTCCGTCACATGGAGTGCCGTGATCCAGATACTGCTAAACAGCTGTAGGGGTCAACTTGGTGTTTGAGAAACCAACGCTTGGAAAAGATCCAGATTGGGTACTTGCCATTTTTGTACCTATTGAAGAGTTGTTTTCATTTAAGGACGTTCGCGCTAATTGTTTCTGCGCATCCTTACTGCACACGCAAATTCACATGCCACGTCATGCATGAGCGTGCGCGCTAAGTCATAAAATAAACAAATGATAGGGCAGATGGCCATTGCTAGAGCTTTGCCTGGATTTAACGATCTTGGACATTCGGTGACCCTAATTTTTCTTTGGATAGATCATTTCCTCTACTGATTTTCTACGTTTAGGGAAAAAATGAAGAAAATCTATCGACTAGAAAATTGAATTTTTGACAAAATGCACCATCGAATTCTGTTCTTAATAGCTCTTTGTGCATCTGTGCGGTGGTTTCAAATGCCTCTTAAAGGGTTAAATTTTGTGAAAACGTTAGTAACATTTGAAATTATTTAGGCAACAGACCCACTTCTACAAAATATGACTAAGATCGTTTGCCTCCGTTGACTCACCTTCGATAATTTTTCAACTATAAACACCTGTAGACCGTGCTCAATTATATGGGACAATTTTTCGAAATCAGGGTAGTTTTCCACACGCTTTACCTCTGAAACGAAGAAGATGACCCCCAATTTTTTTTACATTTCTGGCATAAGTAACTCATTATCTGCCTGCAGTAAAAATTAAAAAAAATTCTATCAACTGGAAATTTTCGCACGAACGTCCTTAAGTGCTACTATGGTCCAAAAATCCTCTTCTCCTCAGTCTTTCTTTAGATTTTAAAAGCATGTTGGTTGGATAGCTCATTGGCAAAATCTTGAGCTTCAGATTGTATCCCAAGGCTCATTTCTTTGAGTGCAAGTTTAGGATTTCACGGTCTGCCATTGTTCATGTTCAAAACTTACAGAATGAAATTCAGAGGGTTGGATCGATGACGTCAGAGACTCGCTAGCTTCAAGTTGCAGCGTGTAAATGTAGCTTATTGTACGTGCAAAACAGGAGTTTAAACATTCGAAAGTTTGAAACTCCTGTGCTGCATATTAA
>JAHPZR010050407.1:12500-15000 GCA_019787425.1 Platygyra sinensis | reverse complement strand
GGTCTCGTGTATAAGCCGCACCCGCGTTTTTTGACCCAAAACTTAAGCAAAAAGGTGCGGCTTATACATGAGTCTTTACGGTACTTGCACAATACCATAATGCACCTCTTTTACCCCCCAAAAATTTTGCATACTCATTGTTTGCAATTTCTCCTGGGACATGAGCATGTCCCAAGAGTAATCTAAAACAATGCCTATGCAAATTTTTTGGGGGGTAAAAGAGGTGTATTATGAGATTTGTGCAAATAGAGAATTGGAGGAAAGCGTTTCGCATGCCCTGGGTCAAAACTTTTTACCAACAACACCAACAAGAGCTTTCAACACACACGTGTTTAGGCCGTGCTGCTGAATACATGTTACGCTCCTTAAGCAAACAATTTCGCAGATTTTTCTAGTTTTGAATTGGGAGGTAAGACAAAGCACTGAAGTGCTTGAGAGTATTTAACAAATGGAAATGTTGTAAACAAGCTTTTGTTGGAATTAACATTTTTTGCATTTCCACTTCTCATTTTCCTTTGGAATTCTCTGCAAATAGTGCATGACCTGGAAAAAATAATACAAACAGATAATAAATTACTACTACCATATTTGTGAGCTTCCTGATAACAACTGACTTTCACAAAAACAGTATTTTGCTGTAACTGTAGCAAGCACCAAAAATTAAATTATTGCTTGTCAGACTTACACATGGTACCACTGATGACAATTCTCACGTGCCACCCAGGATATTTTCTTGTGGCCATGTCCTTTTTTCATTTTTGGTGGGGTTTCCTTCTCACATTCTTACAGATGTTGTCTTCAGTAGCGTCGTCCACATCTAAATGGGAGCAATAATTTAGAATTGGACATTAAGGTGGTTAGAAACAGTTTGCAGTACTTTCCAAGACTTACAGTTTGATGGGTCATTATAACTACTCTTTATTGGTTGATGCCAAAATCCTGGTATCAACATACTACCCAATCATCCAGGAACAAGTTGCTGTTATTTCTGTTGCACAATAGGTTACCATAGCAACAATATGACCTGCTAAAAACATCCTTAATTTTAGCTTTAAGCGTTTATAACTCAAAAAGGAGCTCGGTGACCCCCATTTTTTATTATCGAATTGTGATCAGCATGTTAAGATGCAACTTTTTGCAAAGTTTAAAAAAATTCTACGAAGGGGGTCCAGAGCCACCTTAAATTTTCGAAAATTTTACGGTGGCTCAGAACCCCCTTCGTAGAATTTTTTTAAACTTTGCAAAAAGTTGAATCTTATCATGCTGATTACAATTCGATAATAAAAAATGGGGGAGTCTTGGGAAGTACTGGAAACTGTTTCCAGCCACCTTAAGTAAAATCCTTGTAAGCTCTGTCGTGCAGTATAACATGATTAAGGGTGCGTTTCTTTAAGAAAATCCAAGATTGGATTAAATCCAAAAGAATTCGAAAACGGATTTTGCGTTTCTTTACTAAACAGATTAATACAAGATCTTCCGGATCATGGTGCGTCAAAGGAACCGAAGAATCAATCTTTGATTTTTTAAAGAAACGCACCCTAAGAAAACAAATAAACACTTACAGGGTATAAAAGCACTAGGACTTTTGCCAACCTGGAATATTTCATTGTAAAGTAGATCATCTATAGTTTTGTTGAATTTTTATTGAAGGCCTTTAGTGGAGGCACACACAGGACATCATTAACAAGAGATTGTTGTCATTTGCATTAGAAAAGAGCCCCTGCATTGGCCTCAGTTGCAAGTTAATGCCAGTCTAATACCAGGAAATATATGAATATGACCTACTGTAAACTTTGGTAGCAATCATATTCCCAAATTGCTTGACTGTGAACTCTTCAATAACAGTCTTAGAGCACTGCAGTACATACACCTTCGCATACTTACGAACTGGGTCTCTACGGCTTCTCTTCAACACTCCCACAGAACCATCAACAACCTCAAATAAAGTTCTTTTAGCATGGGCGACATCTGTTAACATAACAACAAAATAATTAAGTTTAGATGGTTATTATGATCAAGATTTACCAAATTTTAAATTAAAATGTGTCATTCAATAAACACTTTCATGTATCAATCTACATGCATTTCTTTATTTTGCCAATGTACCTGATCCCAAAGTACTGGTACTTGGTACTTGGTGTCTCATTTGCTGGTTCTGTGGGATTTGCTCTTACTTCTGAAATTTAATAAACAAGGTCAGTCATTGCTAGGAACGTAACCATTTGATTTTAGCAATTTTTGTTGGTCAATTGGGTTAGTGGTGGATGTGTCATGTGTAGACAGTTAAGTGGAACTGATAATATGAAATGAAATTTCTGCCATGGATTTGTGTTCCAACAGCAATGTATTTAACACTGCCTATGTGTGAGAATCCAACTATTTCATTTAACAGTTTGGCTTCAGTCTACTCAGTGGCATGAGTGTTTGCTTTTGTACAAGTACACATGTCTAACTTAATTCAAAAGTACCTGTTGCTACTTTACTGGTACTTGGGGTATCT
>JAHPZR010050407.1:0-10000 GCA_019787425.1 Platygyra sinensis | reverse complement strand
GAATAAAGAATAGGATTCTTTTTTATGCTTATCATAAAGAGCATGAATCTCATTAACCTGCATTACTGAACATATCAGGCCTTATAAGCAATGGGATGTGAACATTGTAGCACATAATTTGTGTTTAACCAAAACATCACCGCATTCCACAACTTGTAATGTCCAACAACGTCTTTTAATGTTGGCAAGTAATACATCATAAGCATCATATTCCAAAATCGTCCTTGCACCCGTGAAAAAGCATCCTTGGCTTTGACAAAATTGTTGTGACAGCCGATCCCTGACCGGTATTGTTCGATTGTTTTCCCATACTGGCGGCTAATAACAGACAACAGTAGTGCAAGACTCTTATTCAATGCGAGTATTTGAGAGTACAATAATTCTTTCAGTTTCAGGTGTAACCCACTGCCATAGTTCAAGCCGATAAATACTGGCTTGTGAGATACTCGTGAGATACTTCGCTTGCAGCTCGCACCGGATCTCAAACCAATGAATCTGATGAATTTGGGCTTGCGAAAGCGTCTTAGCTTCTGTTCAATCTGCACTAAACACAAGGCGAGTCTAAATATGTTGCCTTGCGAGAGTAAAAAACTCATGTAGTGCCGAGGAAACTTCACTCAGCAACACCTGAATGAAATAACAAAGAGCAAACATAGCAAAGCTGTGCAGTTAAGTTTCGAAATGAAAGAAAGAAAACCAATCATAAACAGCACAAAAGAGCAATTTTGAAATAGGACATAGCTTACCTTGAACAAGTACCATTAATCTTCGACGGAACGCTCTTCAAAATTTTCCCAACACAAGGAAAACGGCTGCAATTCAATACACAACGACAACACGCTCGAAGAAATGGCCAACGGAACAACTTGAAAACACTAGTACCCAGTCTACCTGCCTACTCTTGGAGATCTGTCACGTGTCATCTCGTCCTCAAAGTTATCGACTGACTGACACACTGACTGACACACAAGATTTGCCTCTGACCTAGGGGTCTGTATGCAGAGCATAAGACCCCCCCCAAAAATGTCACACCTGCTTCAGGCTAGAAGCCTCCCCTTTATTTGGAGACGAAGGAAATTCTTCTGAAGCGGTTGCACTTGCCAGATCATTCTCATCAGATTCACTTTCTGCTGTAGTAAGTATAATGGGCAAAATGGCTTCAAAGCAAATTAGCAACCAAGCATGCAGAACCTTTAGCACTAATAACAATGTATTATTAATTGACCTATGATACAAAAGATAAAACCCCCGCATGGACATATTGCATTGATACCTTTGTCAAATTCTTTTAAATCCTCAGCATGTCTCCTTAAGTCTTCCATACGGTGTTCACTGAGAATGTCTGGATTTTCTGTTTTTTCTTCCTCTTGTTCCACTTCAACATCCTCAACTCTCATTCCTGAAGCTACAGGATTAGAATATAAAGAAATTTATATTAATAAGTATGTTCCACGATGTTTTGTATGTTAGTTACCTCTAATCACAGTTAATGTCAAGTATGCTGGTTTATCTAGTACATTACATGAATGCAAACTAAAACCCCCTTATCATTTCCATCAGTTAATGTTTTGTGTTAACTAGACAGACTATGGACTACAGAATTTGGGTACTACTGGTAATCAAATCCAGGGGTCATAAATTGCTAGAACTAAATAGAAAGGTTGAAAAGATATTAAAGTTCAAATGAGAAATATTATTTGAATGTATCAGCTACAGTGTGACTGTCATAGAGATATATGATAAATTTCTTTACTTTTTTGTAACTGCACTTAAAACATCACGTTCCAGTAAGTGGCCACCAAGAGCAGTGCTATAGCTTCCGAGAGTTGGATCCGATATGAAATGCTGGTGGTGCGAATTAGGTAAAATCTTTCCATTGAGTACATGAAGCTGTGCAAAATTAGGAAACCAAATAAGATTTATTTAATAATTAGCTAATAAAAACGTTCAGGCTAATTGTGCTAACAAGATCTTTATGCATTACATCATTTTTCGTCATCATCATCATCATCATCATCAACAACATTTGATTTATTAACAAACACCTATATTTTACAGTTGGACTGGCCCGCGGATAGCTATGCTAGTATAGGCGGGTCAGTCGATCAATAATTACATTGGTCATTAAAACATACATAAGTGTTCATGTTATAAAGTCTCGATCCAACAACTCTGTCTAACAAAACACAGAAAAGACACCTAAATCGAAGCGGATTGCATTGGAGTAAACTTGAAAAATGTTTGTCAAACAATTTTTTACAAAACTTTAATGTCACTTTTAAAACAAGCTACTTTTTGAAGTAATCAGAAAAAAAATCACATCTACCTCTGTTTGCAATCTACCAATTTCAATTCTGGAACTTGTAATGCACAAAAATGAACTGAATTACCTATAGTAAATTAATACCATAACATAACACCTTGAGTACAGCTGTAGCTAGGCAGTTGATCACCATAAAAAATAAATAAACTTACATCAGGTGAAAGTATCCAATAGGTTCCTTTCTGGTAGCCTAAATGGTCTGCATGGAAAAAGACTTTCCCAGTGCAATCTGGATTTGAGTGCGCATCCTCTTTCAAGGTGGAATAATAGTGGGCTAATGCATTCGCCACCTTAATATTTCCAGAGATATTAAAGGTTCCGCTTCCAAACCGTTTCCTCAATTGCTCCAAAAAACGCTGCCGTGAGTCAAATGCACTGGCTGACAAGACCATAGTCCTAATAAATAAGGCATTGACATTACACCACTTTCTTGAAGCAATTTATGGTAGGCCACAACAGAGTATCACAACTATCCCAACTATATTCAAGGGTATACATGAGTGTACAGGTGTATACAAGGGTATGGGAGGGGTACACATGTGCAAGAGTTTACAGGGATATACTGGGGCATACAGTATACGCAATATGACAAAGGTAGAAAACCCTCAGCTCTAGAATCTCGCATCTCTCGACACGATACTGAAGGGCGTCCTCTGGGAAAGAGCATATCTCAACGCTGCTATAAGGTTCTGACGTCTCAGCATCAAAACAATACAACTCCTATCCGGAGAGTGAGAGTGCGAGAGTGCGCAGTACGGACTGGTAACCACGCTTCGCTGGACAAGGGTAACGAGGGCTCTGGGAACGAGATTGCCCTCTATAAAATGTCACCCAATTTTTTATTCTCAGATTGACATGATTCCGACTTGCATGAAAAATGTATTTCAATCAACACTACAGTAGCTCATTTATCATAGGTTAGTTTCAACCAACAAATGGACTAATGCAAATCCTGAATTTTAAATGGCTTCTCTACTAGAAGACTATTAGGGATAGTCCTCGAGTAGCGAAATTAGCCGATTTTTCCTTCATTTTTTCCCAAATAAATATTTCTTCAACTGTCCGACTAGTTGGATTATAATAAAACAGTTAAACTCTGTGGTAGCAGTCATTCTTCGGGTGCATCACGCAATCTTGCTCCTGAAGAAGATTGAGTGACGAGCACAAAGTAAGTCTGCGTAGAAGGCTCCTTTACCCCCAAGGGCTACGGGACAATAGGCCATTCGGCTTCGCCTCATGGGCCTGTTAAATAGACATCACTATTACAACTATAGAAATAGCAAGACTACATATCTGTTCAGCTTATACAACGACAAACAGCGAACAAGACCAAGAAAAAAACAAGCTACCGTGAATATTTAATACTTGTCCCTAATCTGGTTTCCAACACTCCCCTCACATATGCAGAGCACGATGCCACCCAGTGGCCCTCTCGATCCACGGTGTCGCCTTCGAAAATCAATTCTCCAAGAAGTTTCAGGCAGAAGTCGCCAAACTCTTGACGGTCATTCTCGTTCACGATGTAGGTCTTGCCATTTTCGATGATGAAAATTGGTCTTCCTGGCTATAAATTAAACAAAGAGGGAAATGTGCCACACTAAATCCCATACTTATGCCAATAACTCGAAGTAAAACTTGCAATAATAATCACATAAGGTAGAAATACACGATAGAAGCCGTAGTAAACCAAAATTCAACAACGACAAACGTTAGAAAGGCGCGCTTAGCTTGTTTACAACAGTTAACGTAAAATGAAGATTGGTCAAGCTCACCTTTACACCTTTTCGTGACTGATCTGTTGTTGTACTTGCACTTTTCACCATCGGGAAGATGTCCGGTTTAAAAAAATAACAAATACAAGGACCAATGCGAGCAACAATAAAGTACAGTAGGAAAAATCGATGGATCGGATAGTGTAGCTCTTGCAAGGCACCAGCAGAATGAGTGGCACAATGGTGAATTTCCTGCAGTGTTGTTAATATACGCGAGAGCTTTATAAATAGAGCTTTGTATGGAATACAAAGGAAACACTTGTTAACCTCACAATCATTCATTTAATAGAAACCAGACTGTGTAGAACCCAGGGAAATTGAATGGGATCAAATTTATCTTCCTAAGGTTACTTCTTACCTTCAAGGGTGCAAAATTACTTTTAGTTAACTAATTATTAATACAGTCTTCTTATTCAGAAGGCAAAAAATAGAAATCGCGAAAAGCAGCCTAGTCAGCAAATGTATTTTCAAAGTTAATAAGCCAGGTGTCATAATCACTGAAATGGACCATACCACCAGGAGGGTCCCCAATAGGTGTTTTGGCTTATTTCAAGGCTGAGATTCGGGATCTTGAAGGGAAAAGGGGGACGACATTCGGGATTGTAAATATGACGGAGACACGGGATTTGGCGATTTTAACAGGCGGTATTCGGGAAATGTTGCTTTAAAGAAACCGAGATTCGGGAATTCCAGAGACTATGCAAAGAAAATCAAGCTGTCATCTTAGGTCATCTTATTAACGTCGGAAATAGCCGAACAATGAGCTAGTCGACATCCACGTTTTCCATGACCCTATCACGCTGCTCTGTGACGCATATATGGTGATCTGTGGTCTATTTTTGTGAACCTTGGCCGTAATGAGAATCCAAATTCACAATGTCTTTGTGACCTTTCTTATTTGTTGACCGTGATGTTTCTAGTGTCAAGTTTATACAGACCCTGATCGTAGACTTGCCACAAGTCAACCCCACGACTTTCAGGGTAAGGACTTTTCAGAAAGTCTAATCCAACGTGCGAGAGATACCAGCACTCAACTAACGTCAAGCAGCATAATGCAAAAAAAATACGCACTCAACATGTAGTATCGACCCTATTATAACTGGGTTTTGCAAAAAGAACATGTGCGTCTACATCAAAATAGCTCCACACTGCAGATTAGCAATCGAGTGCCTAGAAATCTAGAAAATACGCCGTCAAAGAAACACAAAATAACAAGGTCGAGCTTCAAACACATCAGGATCGAAAAGTACATTACGCCATTGGCTAGCTGTTACAGCCAATAGAAACAAGGCATTTTTGATCCCTCACGAGGCTACACACCACGGGAAGTTTGTTCAAAGTAGCAGAATGCACATGTGTACGAGTTGCGCTAGCAACTTCAGACGTACAGAGTATTTTAGATATACCGGCAACTGATGAGATCCACGTGGAGGATCGAAATAATGGTCTTGCCTAAACCAAGCCTAACAATGGCATATACACCACACAAAACAGTCTACAGACTTACACGTGAACAGCTACATTTAAATAAAGCAAAGCTTTGAAAGTCAAAGTTTCCCTATCTTGACCATGCAATATAGGAGTCGTGTTTGGCCTGTCAACCATTTGTATTGTCTCTGTTTTTTCCTTTGAAAGCTACAATCAGTGAAGTGTACTCTTTATACGCGTCAAAATCGCACAAATGGTTTACAGAAGCGTTTCGGCAACATAAAAAGGACACCACTTAGGGATGTTTCGAACGTTATAGTCTTTATAGTAGCTTTTCAAATGAAAAAAGAAATAGTTTTCGTTCGAAATTGCTGTTATTTGAACCTCTTATAGTACGCTTTGGTTACCAGTGATTTCGGCATTTTGAGCCGGAACATGCAGCACTGGTTAAAATGGGGTCCAATAGAATATATGTTTCAGTATCTGTTCAGCACAATTGTGCTCGATTTTATGGAATTTCCAGATGATCGTTGCCATGGCTGAAAATTGTGAATGAGCAAACTGTCTTGTGAGTTGTTATTGACGGTGAATTGCCATATGTGTAGTGAACAGAGAATTTGCCGTGGCACGTCGATATGTACCCTAAATGCTCTTCTTTGATCGCTATCATCTCCGAGAGACGCGTTTTTCAGGGATCAAATTGAACCAGAAAGCAGGAATTATCAAACAAAAGAGGCAAAATTGAAAAAAGAAAAAAAAAGAGAAAAAGGAACGAGCTAAAAAAGACCATACTGGAAATGACTGATTGACTGACGAGACTTGTTTAAAACTAGTAATGAGAAACAAATGAACTAGATCATTGTTTCAGTGCAGAGAGATACAGCTAATTGAGCCTAATAGTCAGTGCTCGGGTCTGCTGGGTCTGCTGGGTCTGCTGTGAGGGAATCTGAAACGGAACTTCAAGGATCCGCGTTTTTGTTGAGGTAAGGACTTAAGAAAATATGGCCGGGATCGGGATTAGCCGGTAGAAATCGTTGGGATTACGGGATTGAGGGAAAATTCCAGTTGGGATGACAGGTTTGATGAACCCTGTTGGTGACCCTCCACCAGGGGAATCTCTTTATGGTGGCCAATTCACATTATCAACTCAGTTGACAAATCCAAATTATCTTGTACATGTAATACTCCCACCGACGCAGCACCATAGTTTCCAAAACTTTCACCCTTTGCTTCAGATCCAGTTCTTTGTTTGCACACATAACACTGTTGAACCGCCAAAACCATTCACAAACGAATACCAAGACTTTTTGGCGCGGCGCTTCAAAGAGGCTTTTTGAATGGCTCTCAGAAGCGTAATTTAAGGACGTTGGCACCCATTGCTACTGCGCATCTCTAATGCACACGCTATTCATTGGTCACGCGCGTGCCACGTCATTTTCAAGCGCGCGCACCGAGTCGAAAACTCAACAAAATATAGAGCTGATGACCTTTGCATTAACTTTGTGTGCGAATATTTTTGTTGGATGCTCGGTGACCCCCAATTTTTTTTCGACAGATCACTTCCTTTTCTGATTCTTTCCATTATACTAAAAAACAAAAAAAATCTGCACGTGGGAAGTTTCAATTATTTCTCGTATACTATTGAAATAGGGTCGAATTTAATGATTTAATGACATATGTAGCAAAGATCTATTAAATAGGCCTATATATGCTGTGTTAACACATAACTTAGATATGATTCTTCAACTTAAATATATGCCGATAGTAATGAATCCGGCCTGAATTGCCTCGCATGACTGGAAATCCTAGAAATGCTATGGTCTGAGCTACGCCTTATCATCAAAATGAGTTCGGTGACCCCCGATTTTTTTTACGTTTTTAATCTAATCTTATCATTTTCTATCTACAGTCAAAGTTTTAGAAAAATCTGTACGTGGGAAGTTTTTGGGTGCGAACCTCCTTAAAACATTTTCTTACACTTTTGGCACAAAAAATATCAACCTGTTTCTTTTGTTTCTGATAGATTCACGTAAAGATGGAAATAAAATTTTGTGCGTCAATTCAATACTGGTACTAATCTCGTGGTGGAGTAGCATCCATATATAATATGTAGGTATGTATCTATGTATGTATATATGTTTATAAATTATGGATACTTGAGAAGAACAATTTTTCGAGAGCGCTCAACTTAACAGGAGCAGTAAATATTAATAATTATTTTGATGTAGTTGAGCGAAGTATAAGATATCAGTTATTCATTGCTTCTATTTGTAGTAGACTCCCTTGCTAGGAATTTCATGTGACACCGCAATAAATTTGAAAAAGAATTTTAAAGGATTAGCTGTCTTAGTCTTATTTTGATGTAGTTGAGCGAAGTATAAGATATCAGTTATTCATTGCTTCTATTTGTAGTAGATTCCCTTGCTAGGAATTTCATGTGACACCGCAATAAATTTGAAAAAGAATTTTAAAGGATTAGCCGTCTTAGTTCTTCAGACAACGCAGAATTGGTCATTTCACGTTGTTGAGGACGGCATAACATTTTGTGGTGGTATCATGTAAACAAATATAGAGCCATGAGAGGAAACCGGAGTGAACTCGCTCCGGGGCGAAAGTCGCCCCAGTGTCATGTAAACACCCCCTTAAACACCCTATTGTTCCCGTAGCGGCATGCCTCAAAACTGAAAACGACTACAACTTATTTATCTGGTTTCCAACCATTATTCGGCGATTGGGTGTTTCGTATCTTCTATTCTCAAACTCATTAATAATTCATAAGTTTGATAACCAATAAAAAATGGCTAAATTTGTCACGTGCATGAGTTTTGATACCCGATGAAAACCTAGATGAAAACCACACATGTTTTGGATATTGTATCCAAACCACACGTTGCTTTCATCTGATTCCTCATTGGATATCAAGATTCATGCATCAAAACAAAAGAAATTAAGCATAAGAACAGAATTTAGTATAGCATCTTTGGGAACTTGCATTTTAATAAAATAATTTTAACAATAAAACTCATGAAATTGGAAATTAAAACTGTTTTAAATACACAGTGTCCGATACTAAATACTGTTCCATAAACAGCTTTCAGTGGATATCTCTTTACCTACATTTTGCTCCAATTCAATGACAAATTTTCTTTGCCAACAATTCAGACTCGAGCATGACGAATTCCTTAAATATGTAAGTCCAGCGCTTTGAAGCCTAATGCAATAGCAGGTAATAGCTGAACGAACCTCCTGAAGGAATGGATATTTTTCTTTACCCGAGTAATTCGCTATTCGTTAAAATAGTTAACGCGTATTTGTTTTATACTTTGATGACGGGGAATATGACTTTCTTGACTTAATTCTCTTCTTCGTAAACCATTTTTGGCTCCCACACCGTGCCACTCCTTCCTCGCTTGTGGTTGGACGCTAATGAACCATGCATACAAACGCGTTCTTTCTGAAAAGGGGAAATATTTAACACTGCATAATTTCTTATTGTTTCGTTTGCGAAAAAATATCACTGCATAATTTCCTATTGTTTCATTTGAGAAGCCATATCAAAAACTCGAGCTTCGAAACAATAAAAGCCCTCGGCCTGCAGCCTCGTGCTTTCATTACTTTCTCGGTGTTTGGAACCCCTGATGAAACACATATATTACTTGAATCCTCTTAACATCTAGAAGAAATTTGGTATGTCCACTAGTGATGTAGCAAGTATTAAGGCGAGCACAAGTAAATTTGTAAATCCCAAGTGAACGAATTTCTCTAGAGACGAAATTCGCTATTTTTAAGGAGATGACAGCCACAACCTGTCGTTTTTGAGGGGTATGTGAAGAGAATTTATATTTAACAATTAAACTACGAGCCTGAGTTTTCTACGAACAGATAGTCAACGAGGTGCAAAACTTTGGAAAAATAAGAAAAGAAGTGGAAACAATCCCCTCTTAGCTGATGTTCCCTAACACTTTCACTCGTCTTTCTATATCTAGGTAGAAACACGGTACATACTTTCTTTTTCTTAAATGAACTACAGGGCATGTCTTCTAGTTTTCTTTGAGCGCAGGATGAGCTAGGAATCAGCTATCACCTGAAAGAATTGTGCCACTGACTGCTTCTCAAAGGTCCTCTTTGTAAACAGGACCACACACACAAAGCAACCAGTCACCTATTATATCGTTTTTATGCTCTTACTCGCAGTCAAACCATCGTGATTCATTAAAAGGAGTGTCTCTGGACTCCGTTTTGGGACCTGTTCCGTATCTGATGTATACCATACCAATTTCCGAACTCACCACAAAGCACAAACTAAACTACCATGATGGAGCGAAACAAGAAAACTGACGGACCGAGTGCAACCTCGGGCCAATATTCCCCATTATTACACGACTAAGTTAGTTCAGAGGGCCAATAACTGAAATCAGCCAATCAGATTGCTCCGTTGCCGGTCCAATATTCTCTAAGTATTGGACCGGGCACTGTC
>JAHPZR010050406.1:0-23360 GCA_019787425.1 Platygyra sinensis | reverse complement strand
AAAATGTCGCCAATGCACATAACACTGAAAGCGGGTATAACTAAAGATCGTTCCAGTACAGCTTTAAAACTGCGCCCATTTCGCTTCAGGGCGGGTGTTCTGGACTACAAGACCGCACTCGACATGACGGAGTACATAAAACACGAGCGAGAATATGTTCCATGGGTGATTACGCTGCGTTCCTTGGCTTACATCGGCACCATGCTGAGTTCAAGATCCTCCTTCGATCTTTATCAGGTAATAAAATTACTTATAGCTTAAAGTAACACTAACCCCCGAAATTTTCCTTTTTCTCCTGATCACTACTGCTGAAAAGTTATCGTGCAAATATTTTTGTTAATTTTGCATGAATTTTCAAAGTTTGCAAATTTGCCTTCTTCCATGTTCACGACCGAGGAATGAGCGGAGAATGGGACGAGTTGGCTTCTGACGTCATTTGGGGAATAACAAAATTTTGTTTCTGAGAAGAATACATGAGAATGAGAAAATGAGATAGTGTGTGTCAAAATCGTTGTAGAATGCAAGGAAGATGTGTGGCTTGAGGCTGTAGAAATACAGGATGCGTAAGACAGAGTTTTTACGATAACTGCAGAAATTCACCCGCGCTCATTGGTTAAATTTTATTATCAATATGCGGACAGACAGATGAATTTGAAATTCATGCGACGCGTCAGCGAGCGAGAGCGGGCAATTCGACAATTTGTTATCGTAAAAAACAAATTGATGTCAGTTTTTAATGCGTCTGTCCTGTTATTGACAATGAATTTCGTCATAACATTGTCAAAGTAGCCTGCGGATCCACTCGGCTATCGCCTCGTGGATCCACAGCTACTTTGACAATGTTATGACGAAATTCATGATCAATAACAGGACAGACGCATAAAAAACTGACGTCAATTTGTTAAATTCCACTTCGTTCAATACCTCTGTCCTGGTGAAACTTGACCAGGAACGAGAAAAAGACCAAAGAAGTGGGTTTATGTGTGCGAAGCTAAAGCCGTGAAGCCATTGAGGATTTCCTAAATTTCGGTATTCGTCGCGCAAAGGGGGAGAGATACAGGATCGACGATGGTTTAATCTTGTCTACGAAAACGATGTTTGTTTGAAAAAGCTTTGGACCATTGTGGCAGGCTCTACTTTCGATATTCTGTCTTAGATCAGATGGTCATTTGAACTTCATTCTCAAGGCTGTTAATCAGCAGTCACACGGTGCACCCTGATTTAACTTTGTCCCATTATGCAACAGCAGCATTTTCCATCCGGAATCCTGGTTCAGTGTGATATAGAAATAAACGAGTCTGCTGCCTAAGCCTGACTGCTAACGTGTGCACAGCTTCTTGTGTCCGTGTACCTTTAGGAATACTCGAACAATATAATTACCAATTATTTCATTGATGAGACGGAAGATACTTCATTAGCCAGCGTATCAAACGACTATAGCTAGCACGAGTGCAATATAAGCTGTGTAACTGAAAACAACCACGAAATATCGATAAACCTTCAGTTACAATTTTTAAACATGTGAACGTATGGTGAAAAACGTAGTGCAAATGAGTAGGGCTCGGTAATAGTGCTGACTTGTTCTGTTCAACCTCTTTTTCTTGGCAAGCAATTCATTGTGGAGAAGATGAAGCCGATGGAACAAATACTAGGATGGGAAGACTCGGGAGAACTGGCTGATAAGTAAGAAACCCGGCAGATTGTCAACGTTCAGTGACTGTTCAGTGTTTGAAATATTTCACTCATGCTTACCTCGTTCCAAAATCTCTTGAGGACGAAGCATTCGCCCACATGAGATCTGGGAGCGAGACTACTCTCAAGCCAACAAAGTCTTGAAATTTTGAGCATGTAATTGACCTGGGGCCCTTTTCTCGAAAGACCCGGTTACTTAAAGGGCCCGAAATCAGATTTTGAAATCAAAATCTCAAGAAAAGTAGGGTGTGTTCTGAACTCTTATAAAGTCCATTTTGTTTCTAAGGCTAACAACTTTACTGTAAATATTCAAAACTTTTGAAACTCCCACATGGAATGGAAAACAGAACAGCTTAAAGTGCCCCTGTGACAAAAAATAAATTATTTTTTTTCTTTGGATTTCAAAACTATGTTAACTAAACGCTAAGTGACCCAAGTTTTAATCCTTGATTTAAAAAAGGCACCTGTTTATTTTAACTGGAACGTTCCTATTTAATGATCCGCCATTAATAAATTTAAGTTCTTGAGAGAGCTGGATCGAGGAGAAAATGACGTCAAAGGCTCACTAGTTTAAGAATGCAATGCGTGTGTACGCTGCAGAATTAATATGCAGCACGGGAGTTTTGGGCTTTCACACTTTTAAACTCGCACTTTGCATACATAATAAGCTGCGTTCACACGCTGAAATTTTAAGCTGGTGAGCCTTTGACATCACTTTTCCTGGATCCAACCCTCTGAGGTCAAATCGGTCAGGTTTGAACGTGAGTAATGCCAGATCGTGAAATCCAAAACTTACACCCAAAGTAAACAGCCTTTGGATAAAAATGAAAGGTCAGAATTTTGCCAGTCAAGTGTTAAGCAGTCACACTTTCAGAATCTCAAGAAAAAAAGGAGGTGATTTTTTTTATCACAAGGGCACTTTAACGGGCCCGGTAATTACCTGGAGCTTCGAGAAACAGGCCGCTGGATCATCCAACTGACGCGGTGTGCGGAGGATAATGGGTTTGAGTTCCATCAGGGACTCAGATTTTTTTTCTTCGTCCCTCGTTCATGCTAACAGAATAAATAAAATACTTGCAACGCGCATTTTAACATGACGTGCTGATCAAATGCGCGGATCAAATTGGAATTTGAGTGTCATTTTTTGTGGAGGAAGAAAAACCTGATAACCCGGAGAAAAACCCTCGGAGCAGGAACGACAACCAACAACAAACTCAATCTACATGTGACGCCGGTTCCGGAAGTCGAACCCAGGCCACAGTGGTGGGAGGCGAGCGCTCTCACCACAGCGCCATCCCTGCATCCCCAATAAACATCTTTTGGGTGATGCTCGATATACCAAGTCAATATATGCACTATTGTCTCGTTCTTTTGTGTGAAGTCTATTGTGTTATTGTGTAAGGGATAGGAATCATTGTTGACGGTTCTTTGTGACGTAACTCGAGACTTGCTATTCACTTGGTATATCGTGCACCAGCCCATCTTTTTCACGACAGATTCATATTAAACTTTGGTATGAAGACTAAAATGCCGTGCAGATCTACGAAAATTCAAAATAAATTTAGTTAAACCCGTTTGTAAATACGCTGCGACACAAAAGATGCAGTTGCTCACACTTCAAAACTGTCATAAACGAGTTGTAACCAATATCATTTCGGTCATTTCAGTTTGAATAACGTAAGCTAAACAAACAGAGGAAAATCCAGCAATAGTACTGTTCATACACACCTTATGATCTGAAGTTATTTCTTGTTCGAACGCTTTGTCCTAAGAACAGGTGTAAAACAACTAAGGTTGAACACCGTTAATCCGGGTCCGCCAACACGCCACAAAAAATCTGGCCATGTTAACGGGACGGTCGTATTCCCGGGGGGGGGGGGGGGGGTACTTGATATATTCCTGGGTGGGGAGGTGCGGCCCGGCCCCTCATACCCTGACCCTGTTTAAGACAAATATCGCTGATATTCCTACCCTGTTTAAGACAGAACTCCGATTTTTGATACCCTGTTTAAGACATAGATTAAAAGTTGCGGTTACAAATTGTGTGGCTTTCTTGTTGTGTAATCAGTGGAAATTAATGTGCCTGGTATCAATGCCAAAGTCAACATAAGCCAATAATAATTTACAAGAGCTTGTAAAAATTTTGCCATTTATCGTCCAAGAAAAGATATCCCATTTAAGACAAAAAATGATTAATCGATACCCTGATTAAGACAAAAAATGACAAATTGGATACCCTGTTTAAGACAAAAATCCCGAAAAACATACCCTGGCTGGCCGCACGTCCCCATTAACAAGGGAGTACCCCCCCCCCCCCCCCGGGTCGTATTAAAGGGGATCTTTTAGTTAAATAAGAAAATGACAGACTGAGCTTTTGTTCGGACCACTAACCGGGTGACCATAAGGCGGGCTTTCACTGTATTGAAATAACTTGACGATCATTGTGTTCTTGAAAATCAACTGAAATCTTATGTATCGTTCTAACGGTTTTGTAACTCATGATATTGAAGAATAAACCTTTACTTGTTGTTTTAGGTTTCTCCGAGAGCTAACCCTTTCTACGCTCAGTTTAAATGGCGACGCAGAAACCGTAAGCAAGTCACAAAAACTGTTTGATGACTGGATGAGCACCAATGGGTAAGAATGGAAAAGACATATAGTGATAAGAAATTTAAACTACCTCTGGTGAATGTGAATTATCATTATTTAATCTAGTAACACATTTTGTACTTTAAGTTACGCCGTTTTACCGACTGTTTCAAAATGTTTTTGAAAGAAACCGTGGACGAAATGAGGCCCCGGGCATTATTGAGTGAGTGAGTTTGGACGAAACAATTAATTTACCATTCATCAGTATAACAAAGGCACAAACGCAATACCATATAGTTTGTAGCAAAACTAGCAAGCCTGACATAAAAATAAATGAACTTACCTTCTCTAACGTATCAGAGTTACAAAAGGGCGAAAATTAAGGAAGCTGGGAAATAATGATTTTCAAAGAGTTTCCAAGCAAATTTATGACAGCCACCAAGAACCAATCAGAAAGCCGCAGCTGCCTAATCACGTGAGAGGGCGTGAGCGTGTGAGCATCCAAAGGCGGGAAAAAATCTTGAAACAGCGCGTCCTCATCACGCCATAAAAAATTGACGAAAACGGGGCTTTTCGGCGAAAACGTTCTTCAAACCGGAAGAATCTTAAAACGCCGGCTTTGTGTTTTAGTGAAGATGGAAAACATCTGAAAACGGAGCTTTTTGAAAACGATGTCGTCAAGATAATAAAGACCATGAAGACGTTTCCCTGCCCGAGTTTCGAACAAACACAATCCAAAATGACCGCGGGTTATAACGCGTTCAAATTTATTCGGCGTATTGTAGAAGGGGCCTAGAAAAGTGCTACTAACTTGAATCAGGATCATATGTGAATTCTATAATCAAAACTAATTAATTTAAAAAGCTTTTCTGTACTGCCTCCTTTATCTGTACTCAAACCACACTATACTTTCAGGACTCAACCGATAGTGCCACACCTTCGAAAGATGGTTTGCTGCAGCGCCATTAAGTACGGAGGACATGCTGAGTGGGAATTTTTGTGGAGAAAGTACAAGGACTGCAAAAATGCTGCAGAGAGAGAAAAAATCATTTCCGCTCTCTGTGTTGCGAGAAATAAAGACGTGCTAGAAAGGTACGAGCTCTTGTGTTTTAATATTTCACACCCGGAAGTAAAAACGCTTGTAAAGAAGTTACGTCATGTCTGTGCTGTAAAAGATTATTATAGAGTGGTTTTCATTTGAGTGTTGAAAAGTAATTGGTTTTTCATCAACTACGCTTCGTGATTGCTTTTAAAAGAATCGCGCCACTTTTTCATCCAATCAGAAGTAAATCCGAAACCAGTCGCGACTCCCACGCAAAAGTTTTCCCGCGCTATGCATCAGCGCCGCTACATGCATGTACTGCAAGTTTTGATTGGTTCGCTTTATTGTCTGTGTCCTCTGTGATTGGCTAGTGTGATTACTTTGGTTTCGATTTTATGACATTCATTTGTGAACCGCTCAGAAACCGCTCTTTACATTACGAGGCCTCGAAATTGGTTTTAATTCACTCCATTAACAACTCAGTATCACACATCAATAAGTGGGCATAATACATTGCTACCAGACTCAAAACTGTTTTAAAACTGAGTTAAATTGTTACCATATCTTTCAACAGCGAATTAGAGATTTTCTTGCGTTTTTTTTTTTATTTTCTTGCCCCAAAGGTTGCTGAAGGACACGTTGGACAGCAGTGAGGTTCATTCTCAGGACATAGTTCAAATCATTGCTACTGTGGCTAGCAATCCTGAGGGACGCCAGCTGGCTTGGAAATGTTTTAACAAAAACTTCAAAAAGATAATAAAAAGGTAAGCAATACCATGACTGTCCTTCAGAGCACGGGAAACGTCACGTGAGCTGATGCGTAATTGGCTCCTTTCATCTGATTGGCCGAGGATGTAATATCTTCACTTTTACTGGGAGAAGTCAGGACTTTGACCATATGCCAAAAATTCTATACAGAGTAGAAAGCTCCGTTCACATTACGCCGGAGGAATTTAAAAATGAAAGTTTGTTTTACGCGGGTTAGGACTACGGTCCATACTGATCCGTCACGAAAACGTAACTTCTCAATAACGCTCTTCAAGCCTACGGAATTTGTAAACGCGTGTAGACAGAAAATATTTTGCAAACAAAACTTTTCGAAAGCGATGTGGTACTGACACAAATCCAAAATGGCCGGTGATTGTTCCGTTTTTAAATTCCTTCTGCATGGTGTGGACTGGGGCCTAACTAGCTTACATCCCTGTCCATATTTTCTTTTCTTTTCCTCTTTGTCACAGGTTTGGTAAAGAGTCAAAAGCAGTTGCGTTTCTCCTACAGAAAACAACAGAAAATCTCAACACGCCAGAGCACTTGAAGGAGGTAAAGATACACGGAACCCTTTTTACAAATCAGTGTTATGCTGTTACTTGCGCAAAGATTAATAGGGTCTGAACCTTGATTCGAGCAAAGCTTGGATTCTGGATCTGATTCTAGCTTGAATGAAGTCGAAGCCAGCTGCTGCAGGTCACGGAAACTTCTGACGATTGAAAGACGAATTAGTGGGAAATTAATAAGGGGTTTTAGCAATGACGACAGCGACGGCGGGTACGACCCCTTGCAAAAACTGAATTTATATTTTACCTTAAATTGTCGTAATTCTGCAAATCTGTTCAGTACGCCTTTCAATCTAAATATTTGCTCAGGCTAAATATGTGATGACAGCGTTCAATTCCAAAGGAAGACACGAAAAATTAGCCATTGCGGTTAGCGTTCTATAAAATACGTAGAATGTGGTCATTTCACGTCGTTGTTTGGCAGAGGACGACTAACGCTCCGTCCACACGTCTCCGGATATTTTTGAATCCGCGCGACTTTTTCTTTCCGATTCAAAAATTTCCCCGTCCACACGTTATCGGATTCATTTTGGCTATATTATTTTCCACTCTGAAGAGCGGATTTAAAAATACCCGGATTCGCAGGATGCGTGTGAAAGCCGGATCCGGAAAGAAAAAGTTGCGGATTCTAAAATATCCGGATATGTGTGAACAGGGTCGAAGAAATGCATGAACCAGGATTCCAAACGCACGTGCAAAAGTTATCATTTTACTTTAGAACTCCCTAATATTGTGACGGCATGGAGGGATTCGTAGGGTAACGCGGGATGCTTAGGGACTATTTAAGTTTGTCAGTCCCAGTGCAGGACCACTTCTTTACGAACACTTTTTGGTCATTGAAACAAATTGTATGAATAATAGTAGAATACCTTTTCTCGAGGTCTCGAATGAGTATAGACCGTGTGCAAAAAATGGCTGCCTTAAAATTATTCTATTGTTCGTATTCAAAATAGCCTCACTAACCTCATTCGGGATAACAAATTCTTTACAATTTTTGTCTCAAAAATGAGGTCAGTGAGGCTAATTTAAATACGAACAAAAGAATAATATACAGGCAGCCATTGCATTGGGTCTACAGTCATATTTCTTCTGGGCTTTATTTAAACTTTCATTTTGGACAAAAAGATAACAGGACCGCTTTCCCGAGGATGTTTTAGAAAAATCGATTTATGGTACCCTTATGACGAAGTTACAAATGCTTGTTGAGATCGGCCTTTTTTAATTATTTGTAGGTCAGAGATTTCATCAAAACAAATCGCGCAATGTCCTTGGTTCAATTATCTGACAAGAAAATCCTGGAGAAAATTCAGACCAACATACATTGGATGAAGACAAAAATCCATAAGGTGCAGAAGTGGTTGAAGGATCGACAGAAATAAATACAAAAAGAAATACAATCCTGACCCATGGTGTAGGGATTTCTCTCAATAGGAACTCAGTGATGGTCCCATTCACATGTAAAGCTAACATTGGCAACCTACAGTGAAAAGAAAACCTCCGTTAAATGAAGAGTGCACTGAGTGATGGTTGCAATTACATGCACAGGAGAACCCGTACATGTGTGCCTTACAGGATAGGGCACCATGCCGCAACAGCCTCTGAACAGATTTTTTTTTAGTAATGTTTAACTTCTCTATCTCACTGAGGTACACAGTAAATTTCAAGGAGTTAAAATAACACCTTGAGTAGAGTTAAATTTACTCCCCAAGGTGGAGTTATTTTAGAGGAGTTAGAATAACTCTAGAAAAGGAGTTATTTTAACTCAAAATTGGAGTTATTTACTGGTCGTGGAGTTAATCTAACACTGCTTAGTGGAGTTATTCTTTGTGGAGTTATTTTAACTCTAAACGAGAGTTAAATCTAACTCCTACTGGGAGTTACATTTCAGGAAGGAGTTATTTCAATTCTTTATAGGGAGTTAATATACCTCGCTTTTGGAGTTATCTTATAGGGGTTAATTTTACTCTGGCTGAGGAATTACTTTAACTCGCTTTTGGAGGACTTTTGTAGGGGTTATTTTAGCTATTGTTTGGGAGTTAAAATAAATTTTTATTGGGGATTACTTTCATTTTCGCCTTCTTCTCTACACGGCCAACGCCATACCGCCCTTTTGCGTTCGCGAGGACTAAACGCTCTTCGCCCTAGTGAGAAAAAGCCCACTGTCAGCCTATGAATTTTCTTTTGCCAGTCTTCATTGCAGTTCTTTAACTTTGATGGAAGAGTAATGATAACTCGCTTCTCTTGTAAATCTCACTTTCGTTTTCTGTTTTTAATTGTACCACCTCTCTGTAGTGGGACAGCCGTAAGCCAAGCTTACGTGACGTGTTTAGCTTGGTTTAGTTTGGTTTGGGAAAGAGATAAACTGAACCTTCAGTACGTCCTTAACCTGCGTAGCTGGCGGGATGCATGAGCGGGCCGCCATATTCCGTCGCGGGCGAAGCCCGCGAGGAATTCGCGAGCGGCGAAGCCGCGAGTGAACTTCACCAATCCTCTCACGGCTTCGCCACTCGCGCTCTCGGCTTCGCCACTCGCGCTCTCGGCTTCGCAACCAAAATAAATGCACCTCGCATCCCGCCAGCTACGCAGGCTAGTACGTCCTCTGCTCATTCGTTCATTCTACAACGTGCGTGAAATATTTATAGACTTCATATGGATCGAAAGTCAGCACCGATCTACAGGTAGTCTGCGGGCTCTCTCTATTTTGCTCGGATTTCCTTCCTGGCCTTGGGGAAGAACTCAAAACAAATGAGCGAGCGTGACATCCAAATGCAACACAGTCTAGTAGTCATGGCCAAACGGGGTCAAAGGTCATTTCCTGTGCCCACATGGAGCGTATGGTCTTCTTATCTTACCCATACCACCTTGGACTTTGTTAACTTTGTAAGAATCCGTTAACAGAAGACCATCAGTAGAAAAAGCTAACTTTAGGTACACCTTTATTCTATTAGTTAATTTAGAGCAAAAAAGAAGAAGACAAATAATATGCTCTCGAAATATACGTCGCTGGCTACTTTCCCCACCCTGGACCACAAACCTTCCAATGACACGTGACATGTGATCAAATTGCATGTGATCAAAGGGCGCTTTCCATTCAACAAAAATTACCGGTTCAAATTTTCGGAATTTTCGCTGGTCGAATGGAACGCGCCAGACCGCTTCCCAGGATTCGTTGTCACGTGCCCTGCAACACAGGGCATGCTGGGTGACCATTTGTTGTGTTTGAAAATGGCGGACTTTTTGAATATTTTCGCGGCTTTGGAGCAGGATGAGTGTGAAATAACAAGTTGTACCATTCCCGATAGCAACGACGACATAATACTTCTGGCTGCAGTTGCCTGCTTTATGCGGAGAGAATTAACTCGAGTAAATGGCTACTTTGAAGTAACCATCCCAGCGTATTTGCCAGGGGAGTTTGAGAACCATTTCCGTATGACGAGGGAAACGTGCCAGTTATTGACACAAGAATTGATGCGCACTGGGCGAATTCCAACTGGCAATTCATCTGGGCGGTCAACAAATTGCCAGAAAAACAGATACTGCTGTTCCTTTGGAGTGTGGCAAACAGGGAGCCTTATCGTACGATCGCCGACCGTTTTGGGGTAACTATGAGCAGTGCCTACAGAGCAATTCGTCGAGTGACGGAAGGGGTTATTGACCTCTCTGGCCGCTACATTAAGTGGCCCAATGGTGAGCATTTACATGTAAATAGTGTGTGAGTAAAGTATTTATATCGGTATTGATAACTAAATGATTTTATCAAAATTGAAATCAACAGCTCACGAGGCTCGTGAAAGTGAAGCAGCATTCCAGGCTGAAGGGGGATTCCCAGGAGTAGTTGGTCTTATTGATGCTACCCATGTGTGCATTCGTGCTCCTGAACATGAACCTGATGCCTACATAAACCGGAAGAAATTTTACTCACTGAATCTCCAGGTAAGCTGAGGAACTACAGAGGAGCCCTTTAATGATTACAAGCCCATGAAATGATTGGTATCAAAAATCTTCCAATATCCTTTAGAAAGGAGGACAATTTTTATGTTAATCATAACTTTTACTACTTTTCAGGCAGTATGTGATGAAAATATGGTGTTCTTAGATATAGTGGCAGGCTGGCCAGGCTCTGTGCACGATTCCAGAGTTCTTAGGAACTCTGGGTTATACCAAACTGCTGCCATCAAGTTCCCTGCTGACACACATCTACTTGGAGATGGGGGTTACCCTTTGTTAAGGTCAGTGGATTTCCCAATAGTTTGATCAGCATACTAAAATATATTTTCACACAAAAGCTGCAACCCTAGATGCCATGTGCTTCTTAGATATGAATTTATGTAAGACAACACAGGTGTTTAATGCTTGTGATGTAGACACCAGAAAAACTCATCTCATAATATTGCACCAATTTTCATTTACAGTCATGTGGTATGATCATATCTATATGCTATTCAGACATGCAGGAATCCCTAGTTACAGCTGTATGCCAGCTTTATGACAAATTTTATTTTAATTTGTTTGGTTTTTTTTCAGATGGTTGATTACCCCATTTAGAGATAATGGTCATTTGACACTAAGACAAAAGCAATTTAACACAGCCCTTTCTGCTGTACGCCAGAAAGTGGAAAGATCCTTCTCTCTTCTCAAGGGAAGATGGCGAAAGCTTCAATATCTCGATCACCTTGATTTGGTAATGGCAGTGCAAATAATAACTGCTACTTGTGTCCTTCATAACTATTGCTTATTACATGACGATTTTGATGATGGGTATTTCCTGCCTGATCATGCTGATTGTGGCGGAGATGATGATGGAAGTGAGCAACAAGGACCACCAGATCATGGAGCAGCACAGAAAAGGGTGCACCTTATGAACATTGTTACTGCTCATTAGAAACAGAGAAACTAAAAATTAACTAGAGCGAAAGTAACTGCTACTGCTGATGTTTGCATCCGTGTTGGCATATTGTTCTCCAATGCATGTATTGATAGGGCCTGTAGACAATTCCTATTTATAAGTGTGTAAATCTCATATCTCTTCAAATTGGCAAAACAATCACCTTAAACAAATGAAACTCTTTTCTTTATTTCCAAAGAAGAATGTTATCTCCAAAACATCTCACCCTGTGATCCAAAGAGGGCTTTTTAATATTAACTTGAAATAAATGTCTTTACAATTTACATGCTGCTTGTTTTTTATATTTTGATATTGTTAAAGATGGATCTTCTTGATGTTCAACACCTGTTGAAACTGAACGACTGATGTCTAGTTGTGAGTAAAATTTAAACTTGCCTTCCTGGGCTATGTTCAAGAGAGCATATTATTAATAGTTTCTATTTTGCATTCAAGAACAAAGTAAAAGTTACATTTAAACCCAACATAATAATTTTAAAGCTGACATATGGTATTCCAAGATAATTATGACAGTTTCAAATTGTTTAAATCTCAATAATACGCACAGAAATGTACAATTAACAAACAAATTTAAACTGTGATCTGCTTAAAAGCCACAAATTTCGTCTCAAATCTCTTCAATCACTTATTTTTTAAAATCTCCAGAAATTGGCTGAAAAACTGTTTTTTTTTTCATCTTTCATTTCCCGTAGAAGGTTTAACTTTTCTTCTTCAGCCTTTTCTCTTTTTTTCGGTATATGTTTGAAGGAAAGTGAGCATTTCAGCGGCTGACGAATTACTCTTTGGTTTCCGCTGTCTACGAGGTTTCAGTTTCTTTCTTAGTACATTTTCATCATCATCACCACTTAAGTCTGAGCAATTTCCATTGTCAGTGGTGCTGTTACCTGATTGGGATGCAGATCTGGATTCCTGATGTTCAGCTGATGCATCAAATGTAAATGCTGGATTAACTTTAGGGCTTTGGCCAAGGCAAGCAGTCATGTTCTCAAGAAACTTCCAGTCCTTTCTCCCATTACCCGTTCTGTTATTGTTATCCTCTACTTCTTTATATTTTTGTTCTAGTTTTGTCCACTTGCGAAGACATTGATCTGCACTAACAGTAATGTCTGCATTTGCATTGAAATACTCTGCAATTTTTTGGAACACTTGCTTTTTAGTCACCTTTCCCCTCGAGCTGTTAAAAAGATGCTTGTGATGGTCGTAGGCTGCTATTAGCAGATGATACCGGTCATCCCACTTTTGAAGTGTTCCATCATCAACTTCGTCGTTGTTTGTCATTAAGTTGTTGACTGACTGAACGGTCTGAATTTACAAAAAAAAAAGATATTCATTGTTTAATCTTGGTAAGGAGGAAACGGACGAGTAAAACTTTGAGCAAAAGCCAAAACTTGATTTAACAACATGGCAAAACGGCGGGAACAGAACTACTGACGAGCGAAAGTCGAAGGTAGCGTAATTCGATCAAAATTGAAAAAAAAACATAACTACAGCTGTAACATACCGTTGCTGGTTGAGGGAAGTAAACTGCTGCATTGATGCTGCAGAAACAGACTTATGTCGTTCGCCACAAAACCACACACAGAGCATTGATATGCAGCTACGGCCGCCATTTTTGCGAATGCCCATGTGAGCTCACGCTCGGTCGAGAGACTAAAACCGAGATTTCTTGCGATTTTCGATAATTCCGGAAATTCCGTTGAAGAGGGTGCACTTAAGGTGGCTCAATAGGGTTTTAAGAGCGCGCGCACCGATGATGCGAGCTTTAGTAATGTGCGCGCGCTAGCTGACGCAAGCTCATGCAAAGCAGCAAACAAGTCAACAATATAGCTCAAATTACAGCCCAGAAGTAGAAACAGAGAAACCATTTAAAAGAAAACGTAAAGAAAATGATTTGGACGGAAAGGTCTTGTGTGTATTTTGATGAGACCGCCATTGTCAAGTCGCTCATCGACAAAACCGCGTGGTTCGAAAATTCGCGCATGCTCACATAGCGATCTTGGCGAGTTCCTATTCTGATGACGTTATTGCCATTGAGGTGAAAAAATAGAAAAATCCTTGTCAGATTTCTCGAATTTCCTTCGGTGAAATTCCTTAAGATTTGGCAGAGAAGTTATTCCTTATTAGCTTTCCTTGCTTTCAATTTATCAGAAAAATTTGTAAGACAAGGTTTTCGCTCAGCCAAAAAAACGCAAAAATGCTAAAAACGAAAAAACTACCTTGACAACCCCTACTTTTCTCGATTTTAAAAGTTTCTTCTTGCCAGACTCTACCCGGTTTGAGCATATCAGAAAATTTTACCGAAGGAAATTGAAGAAAATTGAAATCAAAGCCAAATAGACGTTAAAAAATGGCGATGTTTGAGTAGTTTTAATTTGAGACTAAAAGCCTTGATATCAGAGGTGACTGTTGAACAGCAAATTTTGGCCCTTGTTTGTTATGTTTCAGTAGCTTTGATTATGAAAATAGCAAAAAGAACGAGAATATTAACTTTCGATTGAGGCCACTGGCGCGCGCTTCGTAATCTTGCATAACCCTATTGAGCCACCTTAAGGACGTTCGCGCTAATTGTTTCTGCGCATCCTTACTGCGCACGCGAATCACATGCCACGTCATGCATCGAGCGCGCGCGCTAAGTACTAAAATGAACAAATGATAAGGTAAATTGCCATTGCTACAGCTTTGCTTAGATTTAACGATCTTGGACGTTCGGTGACCCCTACTTTTCTTTTCAGAAACAGATTTTATTCATAGTTATCTCCACCTTGTCCAAAAATGAACAAAAAATCAATGTGGGAAGTTGAAAAAATTTCAAGATTTCTGTCCACGGAACATAGAATCCTGCCATCTTGCGGCTACAAGGCGCGTGAAACTATAGACGCTAAATGCGAACTTGTTCTTTGAGGAACCTCACCAGTTAACTAAATTCGCTTAATAGGTACATTTAAACCATATTTGGTAGAGAACATTTCCCTTCAAAGCTCTAATTGCAATATTTTGGGAATTGCAGCCACTGTGGTCTTCTTCGCTAACGAAGCCCGATTTACTTAGATTTAGGTGTTCTTCTGGGCATGTTCTATCCAAAACGAAGTCGGTGACCCCCCATTTTTTTTACATTTCTGACATCACTAACTCATCATCTTTCCATGGTAAAATTTTCAGAAAAAAATCAATGTTAGAAAATTTTCGCGCGAACGTCCTTAAGGACGTTCGCGCGAAAATTTTCCAGTCGATAGAATTTTTTTAAATTTTTACGGCAGGCAGATAATGAGTTACTTGTGCCAGAAATGCAAAAAAAATTGGGGGTCACCGTCTTCGTTTCAGAGATAAAGCGTGTGGTAAACTGCGCTGATTTCGAAAAATTGCCCCATATAACTGAGCACGGTTCGCAGGGGTTTATAGTTAAAAATATCGAAGGTGAGTCAACAGAGGCAAACGATCTTAGTCATATTTTGTAGAAGTGGGTCTGTTGCATAAATAATTCCAAATGTTACTGACGTTTTTACAAAATTTAACCCTTTAAGAGGCATTTGAAACCGCCGCACAGATGCGCGAAGAGCTAATAAGAACGGAATTCGATGGTGCATTTTGCCAAAAATTCAAACTTCTAGTCGATAGATTTTTTTCATTTTTTCCGTAAACGTAGAAAAACAGTAGAGAAAATGATCCATCGAAAGAAAAATTGGGGTCACCGAACGTCCAAGATCGTTATATCCATGCAAAGCTCTAGCAATGGCCATCCGCCCTAACATTTCCTTATTTTATGACTTAGCGCGCGCGCTCATGGATGACGTGGCATGTGAATTTGCGTGCGCAGTAAGGATGCGCAGAAACAATTAGCGCGAACGTCCTTAAAACGTATTCCTAAATTTTCGAAAACTTTTACCGGAATTTTTACCGTTCCATTCAGTTTCGGACCGGAAATTTCGGAAATTTTGGTTGAATGGAAAGTTTGCGCGGCGGACAGTTTTAACGGTTGGAGTGTTTATCTCCGGCAGGTATGTTTTGCAGGTTGCAGGTTGCAGGTTGAAATCTAATTATAACTGGAAAACCGCTGACACTTAAAAGAAACGCACAAGCAGTAGACTTCCCGTTTCCGTTACATGACGCCGATTACAATCGCTCGGTGAGATTGCTTCCACCTAAATGCCAAACCGGTCGAAGCGATGGGAGGAGAGTATATTCCTATGATTTTAAGCCTGCAACGAATTATTGTTTTTGGAAAAAACATCTGAAATATCATCTGAAATATCATCTGAAATAGCTGCTGAATTTGGTTTCTTCCCTGTGAGTACCAAAATGAAAGCACAGTGAGCTTGTGCTAATATTATTCCGTCGGTTAAAATCTTATATTATTTCATTGCTTTATTTATTTGCTTCATTTGTGATGGCAATCTTCTGTTGTTGAGGGAAGACCCGAACCAAATCTGGAATTGATGGAAACATCTGTAGATGGAGCGGCCATCCAGGTGGCTTTGAAGAGACTTCACTGGTCTCAGCGTGTCGATCGATAACTACTTATAGCTCGGATCGAATCAATAATCTAACATTTAAAGAGGGTGACACCTATTACTATGGAAGCAAGGAAAGTTCAAGTTAGGCATACTTCCAAAAATAAAGAGAATACTTCCATATCTGTTTCAAGCAAATGATGAAATTCGTTGGCATTCCGTATTTGACTAAACATATGAAACCCTGTGAAAGACGCCTACTACTTTATGTAAGAATCCCTGACGAGTATATGGGTTTTTAATTGTTTTTAGTGTCAGCGATTTTCCAGTTATAATTAAATTTCAACCTGCAACCTGCAACCTGCAACCTGCAAAATATACCTGCCGTAGAGCCTAGGCCTTTATCAAATATGAAAAGAGCCGGATGGCGACCATGTTGCTTGAAGCTGAAAGACCAAGTTAACTGTGTCAAGAAATATATTCAAACGGATTTGATAAATAGTAAGTTCAATGCACTTGAGCAATAGTTACAATCTTCGATCGAACTGACTCTTGTCTTCGATCGAATCAACTTCTTTCGATCGAAACAACCTTCGATCGAAACGACCGGATTCCCCTTCAGCGTATGAGGCGAAATATGGTCGGAAGATTTCGAAGCGACCTCAACAGACATGAACAGGATCACAAGTTCACGCGCTGGATTTTGATTGGACAACGCGCCAACTATGCATGAGCTCCACGTGATTCTTCGGCCAACTAGACGGGTTCCACGTGATAAAATTGCGTTCGCGTGAAAGCGCCCGTACTCAAATTACGTCCTTTCATTTCATTGGTTCTTACTGTCCCAGGGGACAAAAATTTCTCGGACCACGATTTCTGCAAAAATCGAGTCAGTGCAAAGCTATATAACTGCCGCGCATGCGTTTGTAACCAATGTTGAGATTAGGATTGCGGGCTCCGCTGGTCGCCCGCAAAAATATAGTCGTTAATGATTTTTGATGAATGACAAATTGCTTGGCTGTTAAAACTTGAACCGTTCTTTCAGAAGGCCTGTTTAGAGTATGATTTTACTTTAGGTTCTGAAGCGCTATTAAAGAAATGGAAATGAATCGAGTTTTAATTGCTGGCATAAGGCAAATTTGCCATTGAAGTGGAGCAAAATGTAGAGAGAGAGATACTCACCGAAGAACGTTCGTGGAACAGGATTTAGTATCCAATGCTATCTGTATTTAAAGAATTGTTATAATTTCCTTTTTCCAATTTAGGAGTTGTAAAATTTAGTGTTTGATCTCAGATCAAAAACCTGGTATTTCATTGGGTATCAAGATTCATCCACCTGACCCAAATAGTCATCATTTACTGGCTGTTGACTGCATGAATAATGAGTTTGAGAGGCATATTTCATTGATAGCGGAGCACCGGCGGTTGAAGGCCGCCATGCGGAGCCCCATACCTATAGAACCTGTGCATTCATTTTCGTATGGTCATCTTCGTCAGCGGTAAATGGCTCACGGGTGCGTACGTACGATGACGACGTCGCACAACATGGCGCCCATACTGGCCAACACATCTATGCAATTTGATATTGGACATCCATTTTATGGTCAATTGACAGCTGCCAAATCAAGGTATCCGCTGACCAGTACCACATGACTATATTGCGGGCTCAGGTTGGACCTCATCGAGGTAAAGTGTTTTTTAAAGTTGGCCGCTGACCAGGTTATGGATTTTCATTGGATTGCGGGCTCAAGTATTTTCCCATATTATAAGAACAAGCTAAACAACCGGTGCTCCGCTTTTAGGCTTGGCTAAATCTATATATTAAGACTTGGTATGGTCAGCGGGCAGCGATGGCGAGTGGACGTGTGTTGTAGAGCTCCGTCTCGCCCTGACTAGATCGCGCGGATTCAAATAATTAACAGCGTAAAACATTTCAGAAAACATTTGTGGAGTAGTTGTTGAGGCTATTTGGACGGCGAGAAGTTTCCTTCTTTAAGCGAACATGGCCGAAGCAGCGTCGGACACGTGCTCACTTGAACAACTATACAAGGTAGAGAATGTCAAAGACATTTCGAAATGTTTTGCCAAGCTCCATTCGAACATAAACGCTGAATTCAGCAAATTTAGCGAGCAACTGAAAGATGCAACTGACCGAGTACTAGAGCTGGAGAAAGGGATGGCTCACTTTGAACAGGAGCAACTGGAGATAAAAGAAAGCATAATACCCGGTGTACAAGACGAGGTAAAGGCTGTCCATAACGAAATTTTGGCACTCAACCTCTGGGGAAGAAAATGGAACCTCATTATCCATGGTATCACCGGAGAAATAAAAGAAAGTTCTGAAGTTACAAGAAATAAGGTTCAAGAGTTCTTCAATACCGTTCTTAAGATGGATCCGGGGGAGGTGAAAGATATCAATATCGCAGCGTGTCACAGAATTCGTGGAAGCCGTGATGCAACCAAGGAGTCGATCATCATTAGGTTTGTTGACCTACAACAGCGCGATGGTATTCTTTATAGAGCTAGGAAGCTCCAAAAGGGGTCTGGCTTTGGCGTTATGGTCGATCTTCCACCAGAGCTTTCGAAACTTAGAGGAAAACTACTCAAGAAGAAGAGCGAGCTACCCCCTCAGCAACAGAAAGATGCTAAATTAAAGTATTTGCAGAAGGCCCCTTTCCTTCAACTAATAGTGGACGGTCATGTTCTAGCATCTGGATGAACTGAGGAGACACTCAGCTAAGTATTTCTTCCTTCCAAAAGCTAATTCCAGAACAGTATATTTATTCCGCTATTGAGATATAAATGAACTTTTTCCAGGTCCGCGTGTGTCGTAGCGCAGGACGTTTATTGTGAAGCCAGAGGCTGGAACCGCTAACAGGGCGCTGTTTGTTTTGTTTGTTTTATACGTGTGTTTCGTTTTTGTTTCCTAGGGTATGTAAATCACATTTAGTTTTCTCCTTACAACTACAAATTTTCAATATCACCTATTTTGCTTGGGCTAGGAAATCATTTTTAACGATTTACAAATTCAATTCTGGGCATTTAACATTAGTAAGTCACAAAATGTAAATTCAGGGGCGACACAATCAACAGATTAAGGATTGGAACTGTAAATTGTAAAGGTTTAGCCGAAGAGAAGAAAAGAACAGACGTCTTCAATTGGCTTCGACAAAAGAAACTTGACATATACTGTCTGCAAGAGGCACATATTAAAAATAGCAAAATAGAACAGTCAAGGTGGGAATCCCAATGGGGCTACAAGGCGTTTTTTAGTAGCTTAGACAGTAGAAGCTGTGGGGTAGTCATCCTATTTAACAATACATTCGAATATGCGGTACATAATGTAATCAGTGATCAACACGGGAGATACATTGTCCTAGACATTTCTATATTTCAACAACGTCGCACTTTGGCTGCCCTGTATGGTCCAAACACGGACTCCCCGGAATTTTTTACAAACTTGAAAGAAAACCTAATCAATTAAGAACTGTCAAATGAGCCTATTATACTATGTGGTGACTGGAATGTCGTGTTAAATTATGAGAAAGATACCATAAATTATTTAAGGCAAAACAATCCGAATGCTCGAAAATCCTTGTCGGATTTAATCAATACTCTTGACTTGGAAGATGTGTACAGAGAAAGAGAACCAAATGGACGTGGCTATACATGGAGCTCGTACAGTAATTTAAAACAGGCAAGACTTGATTATTTCCTTGTATCCAGTGACTTAACAGGTCTTGTAGAGTCGATTGAAACCAAAGTTGGTTATCGCACGGATCGTGCATTAGTAATTATGAATATGATTTTTACACAACAGGTAAGAGGAAGAGGTAACGTAAGGTAAAGGTAAAGTCTGCATACGAGCCAAGTGGCCCATCAGGCCGGAGCTTATCCCGGTTTCCTTAGCATGAAGCGACTGAGAGTATTTCTACTCCCCCCTGGATGGGATGCTAGTCCATCGCAGGGTTACCCCCCAGCATTAAATTCGCCGGTACCCATTTATACTCCTGGGTGGAGAGGGGCACTGTGAGAGTAAAGTGTCTTGCCCAAGAACACAACACAATGTCCCTGGCCAGGGCTCGAACCCGGACCACTCGATCCGGAGACGAGCGCACTAACCATGAGGCCACCGCGGAAGAGGTTTCTGGAAATTCAATAACTCTTTACTTTCGGACTCGGAGTACGTGAGACTTGTTAAAGAATGTATTAAAGAAACGATAGACGATTACAAAATTAATGGCGATCTAGAGCATCCACAGTCGAACATATTTTCCATCAATGATCAATTGTTATTTGAAACGCTAAAGCTCCAAATTCGAGGGAAAACTATCTCCTATGCAGCGTGGAAGAAAAAAGAGCAAAATAAGGCTGAACAGCTTTTGGAAAACGAGATCAATGATCTTCAACAGAAGTTCAACGGATTCACTCTTGAAGTAATAAAAAAAAAACTTGTTCAAAAACAAAATGAGTTACAAAACCTGAGAGAGCATAAAATGCGCGGTATAGCCATAAGATCGAAAGCTAATTGGATAACAAATGGAGAAAAAAATACAAAGTACTTCCTAAATCTAGAAAAAAGACATTACACAAACAAATTAATCCCTAAACTTATTTTAGAGAATGCTACAGAAATTACAAATCAAGAAGATATAATTAAGGAACAGGAACGTTTTTATGGAAGTCTTTACACCTCTAGGAAAACTCAATTTAGGGCGGACCATCTCTCCACCTTTTTCAGTCGGGACAATATAAGGCCGAAATTAACTCCTGACGAAATGGTCTCCTGCGAGGGTAAAATTTCTGTTAAAGAATGTTTGGACGCTTTAAAGGCTATGGGCGATGGAAAAAGCCCTGGGATGGATGGTTTTACTGCGGAATTTTATAAATTTTTTTGGAATGACCTTAGCCATTATCTAGTGCGGTCAATCAATTTTTCATATACAATTGGCGAAATGTCCGTCACTCAAAGAAGTGCACTAATAACTATTTTACCTAAGCCAAACAAACAAAAGTTTTATTTAAAAAATTGGAGACCAATCTCTTTACTTGGCGTCGATTATAAGATAGCTTCTGCTGTTATTGCCAATCGTATTAAGAAGGTTCTCCCAAGTATCATCTCACACACCCAAAAAGGTTTTCTTAAAAACAGGTCCATTGCTGAAAATACTAGGCTAATTTATGATATCATCGATAAATTAAACTCTAATAATCAAGAAGGCTTACTGCTATTAATTGATTTCGAAAAAGCATTCGATTCGGTAGAATGGACGTTTCTTGATGAAGCCTTAAAGTTCTTTAACTTTGGGGAATTCATAAGACACTGGGTTAAAACCTTTTATAATAATATTAACAGTTCTATTTTATATAATGGACATTGCTCAAACTCGTTTTCGGTCACAAGAGGAGTTAGACAAGGCGATCCATTGTCACCTTACCTTTTCATTATATGTGCCGAGCTTCTAGCAGATGCAATAAAACAAAACAGTCAAATCAAGGGCATCACCGTGAATAATGAAGAATTTGTGCTGGGACAGTACGCAGATGACACTTTCTTCCTTTTAGATGGAGCCCAAAGTTCTCTTTCTCAATGCTTAAACACTTTAGAGCTCTTTGGGGAATGCTCAGGTTTGAAGATGAATACTGAGAAAACTAAAGCAGTGTGGCTAGGCAGAAAGAGATTCTCAAAAGATATACTACTTCCGGATATAAATCTTGCTTGGATATTCAACGAACCGTTTGAGATTCTCGGGATAACGTTCTTCACCGAAACGCAGCGAACAGCAGAGTACAACTACAAAATAAAACTAGAAGAAGTTAGAAAGCTATTGGACTCGTGGGCCTGGAGATTTTTGAGTATTTTAGGCAAAATACAGGTAATTAAGTCGCTTGCAATATCTAAATTTGTGCATCTATTGACGGCTCTTCCTACTCCCGGAGAACCGTTTCTAAAAGAATTAGAAACGCTCTTCTTCTCGTTTATTTGGAGTGGAAAGCGTGACAAAGTAGCTAGGAAAACGATAATCAATGATGTAGAGAATGGGGGCTTAAAGATGACTGATATTCGATCTTTTGCTAAGGCTCTAAAGATCTCTTGGATTAAAAAAGTATGGGACGTAAATTACCAAGCAGATTGGAAAAGGCTCTTAACTTCTGATTGTTTCTATTGGGAAGATGTTTGGTTATTAAACAAAAAATCACTATTCGTTTTTGGTAGCTCCTTTATGCAAAATGTTTTTTGGAGGGATGTTGTTGAATCATGGGCAGAGTATGTCCGCGAACCTGTAGAAGCCAGAGACTTTTTGTCACAGCCACTGTGGAATAATGTTTTTATTAAGATTGAGAACAAACCGGTTTTCTATAAATCGTGGTACATGAAGAATCTACGCTATGTCAATGACCTTGTAGATGAATCTGGTTTTTTTCTATCACCAACCGAATTAATCAGTAAGTTTAATCTTAAGAGCAACTTCTTAAATGTCTATGGTGTTATGTGTGCAATCCCAAATTCATGGAAAACTGAGATTAGGGACTATGGTAAAAAGTTGCAAGCGGTCTCATCTCATAGTATAGAGGGCCTATTTAAAACAAAAAGGGTGACCAGTTTTACTTATGACTTTTTGCGAAAGTCTATTGCTTTACAGCCAGCTAAGGTGCAACGTAAGTGGAATAGCCTTCTTCCTTCCTCGGTTAATGATTGGACTACCTATTATATAATCCCTTTCTTATGCACAAGCGCTAGTAAGTTAAGAAGTTTTCAATATAGGATTTTCCATAGAATAATTGGCACAAACACGATGTTAATGAAAATAGGGATTAGAGATCAGGACGAGTGTTTTTTCTGTGATAAAAAACCTGAAACCATAGAGCATCTCTTTTGGTATTGTGACAGGATATGCCCCCTTTGGAACGACCTCTCTAACTGGATCTGTGAGCAAACAAAAATTAAAATCGCGTTTTCCCTTGAATCCGTCCTCTTGGGATATACAGGTTGTATGCCTTATAATAATGCTATTAATTGTATTATTTTAGTAGTCAAGTTTTTCATTTATAAATGCAAGATGGAACGCCGTTTCCCCGATTTTCCTGGCATACAAAGCTACCTTAAATATCATTATACTATTGAAAAATTTGCATGCAGTTTTTATCATCAAGATAAAATTTTAAGTAAGTGGAGACAAATGGAAAAATTATTCCACTAAGAAACAATGTTAGTGTACTTTTTGTAAGCGTGTGTTTAATGAGCATTGTTAAGCTACACTATGTATAAGCAATTAGTGTTTCTTTTTTGTAATGTAACAAGTAGTGTATTGTAGTGTACTGTAACGGATGTGGTGTAATAAAGAAGTTTA
>JAHPZR010050403.1:30000-40442 GCA_019787425.1 Platygyra sinensis | reverse complement strand
ACCGACAAAGGAGAGGAGACCGCCTTCCAGCGATCAAAACGGGGGTTTCCTCTAAATTTTAGCCTTTAAAGCTTGATTTTCTCCTTGATACCAGACTTGCAAAGTTTTTTATCTTATTCTTGAAGAGATCCAGCTCTGAAACGACGTTTCGATAGGGTATTTTAGCCCAAAATGTGGCCATGGAGTCAAGCTTTGTTTGCTTCCAAGAAACTCGATGTAGCCGTGCTCAAGTTTCGAAGGCAAAACCTACCAATTTATTGGAACTGCTAGTGACTGATTCAACAACGTGAAGGCTTGGAAAGTGACTGAAGTTGGAAATAAAACCAAGTTTCGAAACAGGTAAGCTGTAGTTATAATAAAATCTGCTCGGATAGGTCGATTTTGATATAGGCTTGACTATCGGAAATGCTCGTACATGTGCTGATACAAACGGCCATAACTTTTGAAAAACTGAAATCGTACAGGGGGTTTTGCATATTTTTGCCGATAAAGGACTACACTTTGCAGCTGTGTAGACTAGGTTTCAGCTGCGTCCCAAATTTTAAAAATTAGCTCCTAAATGAAGGCCATTTCCAGCCATCGTTCGATGGCGAACAATAGTGTTCAGTAATATGCTTGATTTAGTCTTGCCACTTAAATTGAGACAAAATTGGTTAGTATCTCGGAAAACTAGAAAGGTTTATGAGCAAAATGAATGGATGGGCACCAACGTGGCGGTCAGAAACCAACAGAAACATTTTTCACTGAGTTTTGCTACAAAAATGTGAATTTGTCTCTCGAGGAACTCAAAACATTAAAATAATACTTTTTCAAATACATGAGCTGTTCAGATAGCCAAATTACCCGAAATAAGTCACTTTTTAACCAACATGACAGCTCTCTCAGCTGCCATGTAAATGTCCCGTCACGCAAAACCAAGAACCTATTCGGAACAAAAATATGTATGAATATTAATTTTCAGCTGCTCTCATACGTCATGAGAGTAAAATCTTAGGAGGATCAATAGTTTTGTAGTTTTAATTTTCTTGACTTCATGTGAAAACCCCCGGCCAAAAGATCGCAACATTTCAACGCAGCATATCTCAACATTGTTGGGCGTATGATGTTGTGAGCGTTTGGCTACATTGTTACAATGTGTTGCGACATGTCAGTGTTGCAAATCGAACTAGTACGCGTGCCCTCACGCAACCTTGTTGCAAGAACCTCGCCAAACCAGAACAGAATCATCACAAACGTTGCAGGAAAACATTTGACCATTTTTAGCCAACTTTGAATCAACAACACCCAACATGTCTCAACACGTCGCAACACGTTGTTACAATATGTTGTGTTGAAATGTTGCGATCGTTTGACAGGGGGTTAAGTTGTCTTTGCTCGCGCGATCATTAAGTCAGCAGCTCGTTCTGGTACTGTGTTTCTGTCGAGTCAATTCTTTTGAATTGTTACAAATAGGATTTAGACCACGGGCGAGTTATCTCACCTGGGAGAGTTTTATTTCTGTCATATGCGTGTATATCACTGGGTTCAATTAAACCACTGACAAGAATCTTTGAATTTAAAGCTGTTCTCTTGTCCGCCTGATAAACTGCATCTCTATACCGATCTGTCCAGTATAAATAGTCATCAAGGGAGGTCAAACCAAATGAATGTGACAAGATAGAAACACGGTCTAACAACGTTGTTATTGTATGACGCCGTAAGTCGTAGTATTCCAAGGTCTCGAAAGATGAATCCACCCAATAAAGTCTGTTGTTTTTATCATCTAGTGTAAGGCCGTTTGGATAATACAATCCTCTTCTGACCAGTACAGTTCTATCATATCCATCCATGTTAGCGACTTCAATTTTGTGGTCGACACCCGTGTTGCACCAGTACATCAACCTGTAAAATGGGTTTTAGAGGGACAAGAATGTAACGAAATTTCCTCGCAAAATAAACAGTAGTTTCCTCGTCTATTATCGTCATCCATGTTTGCACCTTCAAATCTGTGCTCGACACACCCATTACACCAGTTCATCAATTTGGATCTGTAGGCAAAATTTACAATCATGCAGCAATTTCAATGCTAGCAACTGTATGTAAAAGATTCAGCAATGACTTTATAGTAACAAATCATAATAAATCATGGAAAACGTCTGCACACCAACAACAGCAACCCACGAAACACAAGAAGTGTAGTTGAAGTTTCATAGAAATACAAACATTCTCACATCAAGAATGCAGCAACTAAGTTGCGAATGAGAAACGTGCGTCCCCTGAATTTTGTCCTCAGTAATATGGAGTCCTATATTTATAAACAGCGCTCTTTTATCTTGTTGAAGTAACATCCTGTCTTAGTAATTTGCAGACTGGTCTGAGTTTAATTTCTGATTCCTCGGAAGGATCCTACAATAGAGGAGTACATAAATTCTACATTTCCTTTAAACTCAAAGTGATATCGCTTGTGAAAGTCACGCAAGCTGAGTATTACGATTACTATTAAGATACAGTTATGTTTACCCTTTTCTGAGATCAAGAATTATATCTGATGGGTGATCCAGGTCCTGGTGTATCAGTGTCTTCCTCATTGTTCCATCCATTCTACAGACCTCAATCGTGTTTGCGTAAGTGTCAGTCCAGTAGATATTTCTACCCAGTGAATCAACGGCGAGACCATTTGAGTCATGAACATTGTCAGACACGATAACCTCAGGTGATGATCCATTGATAAACACCCTCGAGATTGTGTTCAGGTAAGTGTCTGTCCAGTAAATTCTGTTTTCTTTCATGTCCAGATCAAGTGCAACCGGCCGATCCATGTCAAGCTCTATTGGTACGGGATTGGCCTCCGAGTTTGAACCATCCAGAGAAAGAATAAATATTCCTGATCGCCAATAATAGCTGTCAGCAAACAGTATAAATTTCTGTAAATCTTGGAAATAAAAAATGCAAACCTCCAGTAGAGTCAATGCCGTTAGTTATACAAATAACGCATACAATGACTAAGAATCAGACAGGCCTTACACATAGGGCGGGATAAACCGTCACTGAGCAAGCAATGACCAGGTTAAAATGATGAATTAATTTGCTTTTCAAAGTGCAATTTAGTAATTGTTTACGACACAGACTTGTGATTTACAGTCAAATGAATTGTCAGTCAATGAATATACCGGCAGAATGTGTTTCACACCCAGGACCGTCTACATCATTCAGAAGATCATTAGTATTTACAAAATGAACGGAATTGTTTATTTAGAAAAAATGTGAAAACAAAAAAGCAATTTAAACGTACCACGGATATTGTTGAACTTTTGAATAGTTGTATAGTTGTCTGAGTCGATGGTTTTAGCTAAGAAAGCACTTGTTTATGTGGCAAAACTATTAAGAAAATGGGTGATATTACATTCTGGTGACACCTCTCTTCATCTCAAGGCTGCCTCCTCTATAGCGGTTTCAAAGAAGAGTCTCTAAATATTTTAACGAAAGGACTAAGTACTCTAATCTATGTCCCACTTGTACAGTTCCTCTTAAATGACAGTGTATTCAACTCGCAAATTTTCCATGTTTGTTTAATCAATGCAGGCCGTGGTTTCTTATTTGTGAGAAGCTAGCACGGAAAAAATAAAGCGGCTGTTGTATACAAAGTGAACACAGGAAACCGAAAATCATTTAAAACCGGTCAAAATGTATCACAATGCGTGTCTTTATCGGAAAGAGTACCAGAATTAGTCAACATGTATTAAAAGTCATTCTCACCATGTGAGTGGTTGCAAGTCTTCCCATCATCTAGTAGATTGAAGCCATCGGGGCATGAACAGCGATATCCACCATTCGGTCTTAGAAGGCAAAGATGAGAACACCCGCCATAAGATGAAGAACAGGGATGATCTGATGACAGAACAAATTTATCGGTGTGTAAACTTATTTACTTACTTACTTACTTAAGGTGGCTGAACACAGTTTTTGATACCTCTGTGTCATTTACAGTTTTCTCTAAAATCCTTGATCCTTTGGTCACCAAAAATGGCAGCAAGCAAGTTAACAACACAAACTTCAACTTTTTGATAATTAAGCTGACGTATGTACCGTTGCCATGGCAACATGATCAAATATAAACAGGTGTTTAAAATCGGTTTTGTTTATTTGTAGAAAATCTAGTCATTAGATTTTCTTTATAATTTGCATGCAACAAGCTTGTAACGATACTCGTAAGTTAGCGCTATTTTAATAATAATTTAACAAACAGATCTTTAATTATCCCTCTTTGAAGGTTCACTGGCATATCGTGAATTTCCTTTGTTAAAGTTCAATTTTTTTTCAATCCTCCAGTTACTTATTTTCTAAAGTATTTTCGTGCCAAATTTCGTGAAATTCTAATGAGTGGTTCTCGAGAAATAAGTGCCTCCGAGAAGTCAATTTTTCACTCAATCGCACTCTTTTCGACTTACTACGCATGCGCTGCATTTAACTGGGTTCTTTTAACAACAAAGAAATAGCAGAGCTGAGTTCTTTGCATCGTTACCTTTCTAACATACCTTTGTAATAAAAGAGTAAAACCATCAATTCAATACGTTTGTGTTCATTTGTGAAGAAAAAAAATAGTACAGATAGCGCAGACATTGAGCAAATAAAATGATCGCTCTATGCCATGTTTTGTTTTTATGCAATACTTGTGCGCGCGCTGGATCGCGTTAGCAAGAGCGCGCGCCAAAACTGTGTTCGGGCCACCTTAAAGCACTTGCAAAAAATAACCACAGATCACGATCAGATGAAATGTCAATTTTGCATATTATAAGTGTCACTTAAAGAAATAAAGAAAAAAAAAAGCATACATTGTATTCGTGCATGAGTTTATAGCCGCCTACATATTACTTTAGGATTTCTCTCTGACGCTACGGCATACTATGCTATTGACACCTTTTGACAGAAACGTAGGGAGATGATGTCTTTCCGACATGTGGGAGTGGGAATTCTTTTTTCATTTGATATTTAATCGGGAACGCTTCTGACTAACTCGAGACAAAGATGTATTGTAGATATTGAATTTCAGATTTGCAAGACAATGACATTCGTCTTTGTTCATCTGGCTCCTTACTACAATCTGCGCTCAATGATCTTCGAAAACTCCTTCTTCAGAGGGGCTACCTACAAGGCATATAAACTATCATATCAACTGTTAGGAAAAATTGTTGCGTGACTTGGAACATTCGCGAATATGCTAATTTAGTATCGATTCTTCTCGCATATTAATTAGTGTCGCATCACAGTGACTAAGCAATTTATTTTAGTCGTTTACGTCTGCTGCTATAAATAGTTTTACATTGTAACGTTACTTTATTTGGTAGAGCCGGAAAGTTCTAGAACCTTATCCTGTAAAGTATACAAGTAAATCGGTGTAGTTTTTTTCCCAGGAGTGTTAAAGAGAGAATTATCTCGTGAGTCAGTAGTGTTTATTGAAGTGTGACGAATGTCGAAGTATAGTTACAAGCCTAGCGTGTGCTTGTCGTGAAGTCTTGAGTGGAATTACTGCGTTCGTGTGGAATAAATAACCTTGTTGTTGTTTCCGACATCCCTGCGTTCTGTTTAGACTACAAACTACCTACCACTTAAAACATCGAACTTGCAACATCAACGATGTTTTCAACAGAAACAGACATCAGCACAGCAACCTGGTGTCTACAGTTCCGGAGAAAGATATTGTTGTCCTACTTCCCTACTTAGGTTTGCAAAGCAGTCAAGTCGCTAAACGCCTGAAATCATGTGTGTACAAATTCTACTCTTGTGTTAACCTAAAGATCATTTTTCAGAACACTCGATGCATGAAATCTTTCTTTCCGTAGAAGGACCGCATTAATCGTTCACGACAATCCAGAATTATTTACAGAGCAAATTGCTGGGATTGTAATCGTTTTTACATTGGTAAAACTTAACGTAGGCTTCATGATAGGAAAACCGAACACTTTAAAGCCCTCGCTAAAATGACAATACCTCAGCCATTGCTGACCATGTGAAAACCACTGGACATAACATCAAGTGGAATCAGTTTGATATTATAGCGAAGGGCAAAACAGACCACCTTTGTAAAATCAAAGAGACCTTATTTATGCAAGGACTTGAGTCAGCTTTCAACGTCAACGTCGGAAGTGGAAAGCTGATGCTTTATTAACCTACTCTAGCTTTTATAGTTTACTGTTCAGTATTTGCTTAATCTAGGTTCCAGACCCCTCACCTTTGTTATATATAAATAGCTGTTTTGAATTTCAACGGTTACTTTTGAAAATGGAAGTAGAGTACAAACGAACCTCAAGTCACAATCAAACTGTGCAAGTTCAATATGTTTATCACTGCTGTTTGTGTCTTACTTTTGATCAAACTACGATGGCCCAAGAACAAAAGTATTTGTGTTGGCAAGTACAGTTTTTGCGGTATAAGGAGAGTTTTGGATTCTAGAAGTTATTAGAGCTCCTTTGCATACTTGTCTACGTCTTGCATCAATTGATGAAGTAGTTTCACGCTGTTGTAAGCTTCGTAAAACAGGTGACTAAAATAAGATTGCATAAAGTTTTGTTTGTAAAGAAATTGTTTTGAGTGAATTAAACTTGTTGTGTTTTTGCTTTCTATTATAGCAGGCTTTCCCAGTGCTACTGCTAGCCTGTTCTTTAAAGACAACCGGCAACCCTTGTTGTTGTTACGCGACGGCAAGACCTTGAAAGTTATCCTTTGTGCAGAATTTTGCCCTTTATCTGATAAACGAGTAATCTCAAATGCTCTCAGCAATAAAGGATTAATTTCACTTGTATTTTGAAAGTTTTCCTTATTTCCCTCGGGCCCATGCAACTACATATACAAATTCTGGATTATTTTTGGCTGAAAGAGTAGGAAATTTTCTAAGCCAATGATATCAGGTACAATGATAACGAATATTTGCGCGGAAACTTTGGAAAAAGTTCTCTTGAGTGAGAAAAAAGGGCTGCATTAAATCACGAAAGGTTCCCTCTGGCCACTGACGATACAATGGTACCAAAATTATCAACACCAGCAAATGTACGTCGTTTTGGTTAAGCGTGTGAAAGACGTGATGCGGAGGAAAAAGCATAGCTTTGGAAATCGAGGGAGACGAACCCGGGCTGAACTGAACAGATTACTCGCGAAATTCTACGCTGAAGTGAAGAATAAAATCACGGCCAAGATTATGAACCAGAGAGGGTTGTCCAATACTTCGACAAATTTATGCATAGCATTGTATTGTATTATATCCACGTAACAATAGATTAACAATACAATACAATTAAGGACGACACAATACAATGGAATACAATACAATGCTATGTATAAATTTGTCAGAGTATTGGACAAGTATGGAGCCAGACAGCCCTAGAATAATGATTGCTGCTCTCGAAAGACAGTACCATTGTCAATCGTAAGAGACCGGGAATTCTACTCGTCAAAGCAGGTCTTGGAGGGAAATGCGAAATTACTGTTACAGGCCAGTCGTCGCAACATTTGACGAAAAAAGAAAGAAGACGACAATGGTGTACAGTCGTACAGTTCACTGAAGGGCAAACCAAAAGCCCGCAAGATGACTCGTACCCAAAGCTCAGCGATAATCACCCAGGAATGTTTGCAGTTGGCGGCGAAAGAGGCACAGTGGCTCTTTTTAAGCAGTTTGGGAATCTTCGACTTTAATACCTGAAGAGGACTGGCCCATTTTACCTCTCCACTAACAAAAAGCCAGGTGACAAAGTGTGGTTTAAAATACAACCAATGGGGGAAAACAAAATAAATAATATGTTAAAGAACATTGTGGCAGGTCCTAAAAACTATTCTTGAAAGCAGCGATAAAATGTTCACCAACCACAGCGCTAGCTAAAGGATTGTGAGCAAATTAAAGCCATTCCAATTGTGAAGCCTGTTAAGCGTCGTCGCGTCCACATAATCGAGAGAGATTTAGACTTTTGAATTACTTTTTGCCTTATTGTGGTGTATTGGGACTAGCCTACATTCGGGAATCACATGTGAACCAAGTAGTTGATTAAAAACTATGGTAGTATTGCTGAATTTGTGTCGTTATATTGGGGTTACAAACACTACATTGGCGACGAGGATTTGCCCTAATGGGTGAGAGAGGTATTCCAACGCTGGACCTATCGGGATCTTTATCACCAGTTGCAAACAACTGAAAGAAGTAGAAACGGGCGTTCGAGTATTACGCTGAAAAAAAAGCCTTAGACAACACGTAAAACACAACTTCACAGGCTTTGCACTATGCAGGAATGTAGGTATAAGACAATTTCGAAAATTTTCAAGATCCCTATGTGGTCGGTTTTAGGAAGCTTGATCATGCATCAATTTCGCTCCGACGAAAATATTCCATTTGAGCGCCACGTGTTCTAGTCCAGTCCCTGAACTCTCCTTTCTTCCCGCCCTCTATATAGGGGCTGAACCCGGGCGGGCAAAAGAAGAGTCCAGGATAACTTGCATGGGCATGCTCAGAACGCCGCCATTTTTTCCCCCCAAATCGGGGGAAAAACCATATTTGGAAGTACTAACCAGATTTGGCTCGTGGCGCGATTTTCTGAATAATGATACACAAGCAACAAATCAGAGGAATTCACCAGTGCCACGCTAAACCACATTCGATTTGTTTTTTCCCTTAATATCAAAGAGAACGAAAGAAAGATTTGTTGACAATTGAAAACACCGACTCGGACTTGAAAGTGCACGCGCTGCATTATGCAAATGCGCTACTTGTACCCGTCAGACTTTCTTTCAAAAACTTTTGCTAACTCGCTCAACATGCAGAAACAATGAGTAATGCCGCGCACTCGTTGTCGATAAGAGTACAGACCACGATAAACCATATTTCGATTTTTAGGTTTTTTGTTTTTTTACCACACAGAATCAACGTCAAAGAAATTTTTTTTTTTTTGAGAGCGCGAGCTGAAAAAGGCATTGCGCGACACATTGACGCGAGCAGCGTGGTTGAGCCCTAGGGATTTTTTATTGGTTCGTTCTGAGCATGCGCATGCAAGTTATCCTGGACTCTTCTTTCGCCCGCCCGGGTTCAGCCCCTATATAGAGGGCGGGAAGAAAGGAGAGTTCAGGGACTGGACTACACGTGTTCCGGATGGTTGACACCAACGGATGGCGAATCGGTTGATAAATTTGTTGTGCGTCTCCGTCGACAGGCAACTTATCGTAATTTTGGTTATTCTCTCGATGAAAACCTACGCGATCAGTTAGTTGATAAACTATCCGAAGTAGAATTGAAAAAGATGCTGAAACCAGAAACATCACTTTGGCACAAGTTTTGGAGAAAAACGAGAGCTTCGGAAGAGGCCGGACAACAAGTGAAGCACATGGCGGGTATATCGGACATAAACGTAGTCGGACGAAAGGAGGATAAGACCGTCAGTAAAAACGTGCTTCAGTTGCGGAAAGGCAGAATTTCTCACGGGATTCGTGCCGTCCAGCAAAAGGGAGGAAATGTTCTAGCTGCTCGATGTATGGCCATTTTCCCGTGTGCTGCAGAAACTCCGACCGGACAGCACCTGAGACGGGGAGAGGACTTCATCCAAAGAACACTACTAGTGGTAATCGTAAGGCGTTCAGAAGACAGACAGATTATGTGGCGGGTAGCAGTCAGGAAGGAGAGAACCCTACCTTAGCGTTTACTGAGATGGAAGAAAATTGGGAAGGTGTTTGCATGGTGACCATCACATCGACATCACATCACGGGAATAAAATTGCACGAGTCCGTAGGCTTTATTTTTCCTTAATTGTACGAGAATAACCACCGACGTGATTACTTGTTTAAAACACTTGAAAACATACTATTTAAGATCGTCCACACATTGTTTTCTTTACTGCCTTCGAAATACCTCCACTTCCGGATGACCGTCGGTAGTTGTGATTGTCTTGGTACCCTAACTTTGAATATCTTCGTTGTAATTTGCGCTGGTGTTTCAAATTTCCACCCGTGTTTCAAATTTTCATTAGTGTGACATGAAACTGCACTCCTTTTTTAGCCGGTTAAAATCGAATAATTTTTTCTCGTGTAGTGGAGTATGGCGACGTATGTTGGGAGACATCTTTGTGGTGGGGTGCCATTAGCTATGTTTGCCATGAAAAAAGAGATGCAGAGTTTTCTATTTCTATGCATGCATGTGGTTCTATTGCTTAAGCTATAGTTATAGTAATGTATAGTTATGAAGGCAATAGCTATGGCGCTACGTTTGGAGGCTTCGCCATTAGGACTGCTTGCATAAGTTTTCATCAGGATCCTCCAAAATTATATCCTGCAAGGCGTTTAAAAAAACTTTTAGAGTTACCTGGAAGGGTTTTATTCCTGTCATATGCATGTATATCCATGGGTCGATTCAAGCCACCGACTAGAATCTCTGAATTTGAAGCTGTTTTCTTGTCCGCCCGATAAACTGCATATTGATTTGTCCAGTATAAGT
>JAHPZR010050403.1:22500-25000 GCA_019787425.1 Platygyra sinensis | reverse complement strand
CCGAAAAACAGTGCGTAGTTTTTAATTGCTTATTATTTCTTGCTTTCCTGTGTTGTTTAAGTTAAATTAATCAAAAGTTTTCCGGCTGAATATGGGCTTTGGAAACTGATAATTAAAACAGCTGAAGCTAACGAGGAATCTTATACCGGTCTGTCGGCTTTCAAACATTTTCAGACAATGACATGATCGATGAAACTCGCTAAACCATATCAAAGCTTCTTTCTTTGCAATACACATTTGGTGAAGAATTTTGTAACTCAAATATTTTCACTCAGTTTATCTTGCTTTAGCAAAAGCAATTGCCGAAGATGATGGATGAAGTTGTTAATCGTTTAGAAGCGGCCGGCGGTTCCATGGAGCCTTTCAAATTTTCGCAAACAGGTTTGAAAAAAGAGTAAATGTACACAGATGTTTCATCAGAAACGATGAATCTGTAAAACCCGTTGTATTCCTTTTTGATTTGGGAAATCAGAAGCTTGAAGTTTTACCAATGCTACTCTAGGAAGTGTAGCCTGCAAACAGGCTCTCCGTATGGGTTTATTATTCTGAGATTTGCTTTCGAACGGCGCGCGGGCGGGTGAGAGATTGAGAGCCTGCAATGGTCCTTGTACGTTGAGTATTTACGTTCAGATTCTGAACGTAAATTGCTGATTGGCTAATTCGACTTGACACATGTCAAATACTACCATTTGCAATCAACCGTGAAGCGTGAATGGTTTTTCGCGAATGTTTAGTGTTCAAACGAAGCTTGGTGTCATGCGACTTCAGCAAGATGGAAGCACTGAAAGTAAACAAATTTGGACGATCCTATCGCACTGGAACATAAGCGGCTCAAGCTTTTGTTGTCAGAGGAGTTATATTTTTTACAATGCGAACGATCAGCTTTGTGAAACGTGACAAAGTTACCGCCGTCATCTACTATTATACAACGACCGAGTTTCATTACGCGAAACGTGACTCTCCCCTTTCAGAATATGGAGGTGTCAACATTGAGGTCAGTTATTGTTAGTTCACAAATATCAAAATTTCGGCTAAAAGAAAGGCTACATTGGGCTAACATGTCTATTAACGTTTTTACCCATACATAACAACCATACGCTGAGTCACGTTTCGCGTAGTGAAACTCGGTTGTTGACGCGAGCTGAAAGTCATCCCTTCAAAGCAAGGCACAATTTCAACAGGGAACACTTATAAATCGAGCGGTTTCCTTACAGCTTTTCGTCGAAATGTTTTCTTTGGAGTTTCTGGATTCGAGTTCATAGTAAAAACAAGCACACGTGTATCAAAAGTTTCATTTTTGACAGCCGTCCTACAAGGTCATTTTCGCTTTCGTTGTGATTGGTTCATTTCAATTTGATAACTTGACAGGTCAGTCAAGCGGAAAGGAGGCAGAACTCAAAGCGTACAAGGACCATTGCAGGCTCTCCCTCTCTCGCCCGCCCGCGCGCCGTTCGAAAGCAAATCTCAGAATAACCCATACGGAGAGCCTGTTTGCAGGCTATAGGAAGTGGAGCATGTCTGTCCCAAAAGATTTAGTGGTGTTAATACTGGATCCATACTGACAGTTGCGTAAGTGTTGCTATTTTTTCCCGTTGCCTCCTCTAACCTGGCAAAAAAGGAGAGGTAACGAGAAAAAATAGCAACCCTTACACTACTGTGAGTATGGACCCACCAATTTTGCTGGGATATCAGACGATTTGAAGTACTTTCGTCACTGAATTAGCATAATTTTTTCAGTTTTGTTTTAATTAGAAAAGAATGTCTACTTAGGGCCTCTCTATATGAGCCTAGTCAACCGGGCCGGCTCAGTTTCTGAGATCTCGCCTCGCCACTCCTTCATTCGTAAAAATTTCGATGCGTGCATGTGAGAGGCCGGGCTGGCGACCAGATCTCGTTAACCGGGATAAAAATTTTTTCTGAACACTCCAGCCGGGAAACTGGGACAAAACCTTTTGTATTATTTTATATATACTGAGCGTTGCGCATCAAATTTTGCTGTGTGAAAAAGCTTTTCGGATTTAATTTCTACCAATCAGAGAGGCGAAACGAGTTTCTCACACGTGAAAATATCGTTTCGTCCAATCACTAACCACTGTTAGGCGAATCGTGTTTTCGCGGTCATCGCGGGTAGCTTTGTCGGGCAGCTTTGAAAAGATAATATTTTCGGTGTACTCGAGTTGTTCGTAGTTCAAACTTGTCAAGAGTGCGGTGATGTGAATGGAGCTGAATATCTAGAATATTCAGAGAGACAGACAAAAAAAAGAACCGGAGCCGAGCCTCGGAATGTCATGGCAGTTAAACGTAAAGCTTTCAGTTTCGCAAGCGGTTCGACGGACAGAGATCCAGTGTTTGTTTACAAAGTTTACTCTGAGGAAAGACCTAGATCAATGAAGAATAGCGATTCACCGTTTTATCTTGGTATTAATTATACTAAGAACCCTACAGAAAAACCATGATTCAAGGCCAGTGCAATGAAAACTATGGCAGACAAAGCAGGCTC